>JAUTBT010002466.1:0-28258 GCA_032361225.1 Lepetodrilus schrolli | reverse complement strand
TACGCATGATCAATGTTGCATAATAGCCTGCGTTATCCAATATCGGCTAATGTATGGGGAGAAGAACGTGCAATATGTCATATATTCATTTAATTTTTTAAACAATATTTATTCTCATAATAAATATACCCCCTGACAGGGAACTGACAATCGGGATTACAGCATCTTGTATTAATGTCAATTATTCAGTTAATGCATTGGTGGTATAATTCTATTATTTGTAATTAGTTAATTTGTACCATACCAGCCTTATATAACATGTGTCTTGCCCTAGAGATCTAACAAATACACATCATTGCGACATTTGTAATATGCCTGCACCTTGACTACTATGTGTTGTGAAATAACTAAACATACTTTCGGAAATCGAGATAACAAAAAACAAGTCTATATAAATATTTATTGCATAACAGGAGTTTGGGTGTGCAATGCACCCATGCTATTAATATAAATATTTCCACTAGTGCAATAACAAAAGATTTTTATAATTGTATTCATACGTGATATCAAAGTCTTTTTGGACCTCTTGGAGCTTTTTCTTGGGACTTAATTTGTCGAATATAAAGTGAAAAGATTTCTTCAATTAAATATGCAAACACATATTAATATGTACACATTTACTTGGAACTATATTTTGCCTACATGCTTTAACCCAGTTCCCAAGACATTTGTCTATTATAGTGTTTGTGACTGAAAATAATAGTTTCTACAGTTATTTGATAAATACAATCTCACATTCGTGTACATATATTACTGAATTTATTAAACTCGTTGGTAAAGATTATATTATGCTCACCAGAGTCTCGCATAATATCAGTTTTGCCAACTCGTTTAATAAATTCAGTATTATATGACCGTTCATATGAGATCCTCTATATACATTATTAATTATGTCCATTTTGGGGTATGAGTCGTAAATACGTATCCATGGCAGTTCAATATTGATCCCATTTAATATTGCGTCATTCCGTAGGTATTCGTGTACCCAAATGGAACATAACCCAAATATGTTCCACCCCTGTCAGGCCACCCGACAAACAGATCACCCGACATAGCTATGCATGTTTTTTTTTGCTGTTAAACAAACGACGCAACCATGCGAATTGATTGCGAATCATGTCGCGGTCAGTCGGTTCCATTGTTATTTTCTGTGCAGATATACGGATTGAATCATATTGTACCAATCGCTCGGTATTGTGTCCACTATATATGAAAACCCCAAGAGGCGCATAAATAGACACTCATTCACAAACAGAGGCATCAATAGACAATCATTCACGAACAGAAACCACAATGGCGCTTTCATAGTTCATACGATGTGAAACAAACTTTCGCTGTGGACGTTGTTTATACCACTAGCGATAGCCTACATAGCAACGAAGGTTATCCGTGTTTACCATAACAACCAACATGGCGGCCTTCAACATGCTTCGGTAATGGCGACATTTCTGATTAAATTCGTTAGTAATTTCAGATATTTGTATTAACATTATGGGGAACTGACGTTTTACACGAGCAGGGTGTTGTAATGGATGTCTAGGAAGAAGTGTGGAGAGTTTGGTGGGGCATTGAAGGATTAAACAGGTAAGCAGTATTGCGTTCATCTTATTGATTCACTAAATTATCTATACCATCTTTTGACCTGGATTAATGTGAACCGTTATCGGCAATGCTGTGTTCAGGGAAGACTTTATATTATCATACATCGCACACATTTTAAAATACAGATAAAGAAAAACTCAAACTATTGTGTTGTATTGATCATGTTGTGTTGATTAATATGTACCGTTTTCTTGCTAATTGGGGTATATTACTACGGACAGTGAGTATTGTCATAATTCGCCTGGATAAATGTGTATTCGTGCAGATATTCCTCTTTAAGTAAATATATCAAGTAAAGTAACACATTGCAATTGTTTATAACCTACTAATTATCTCTGTTATTTGACAACGAGACAACATGATTATCAGTGAGTGCACCTTTAATTACAATTAATTAAAGCCTACAAGCTCAGGATTATATGTAAAACATAAGTACGGTGGCACATGTATATGAGAGAAATATCTATATTACAGTTTACAAGTAGAGAATACAAAGAGTATATTATAGATAGTAAGTCAGTAAAATATGTAAAATACAGTATACATGTATAGTCTGGCAGGTAATGTTACAAACCCCTGTTTGGTACCGTTACTCAAAAACTATTAAAGTCAGGACACTCAAATTTGATACAGTGTGAGGAAATGCTGGTACCCGTCCAATTCCAAAATTACATTTTTGTAGATCGCGGAATAGAAATTCTGTCTACTTAACGTATTACTATTTCATTTCACACTTTTGCTAAATATGTGGAGGGTTTTCATGGAACAGCGACTTACATATTCGAACACCAATGACAATTCGTCACATGAGATTAATCAATCAATAATAAGGGTTATCTAAAAATAAATTTAAAAAGAAAATCAATACCGGTATCACGTTACTGCTTGGTGCATGTGTGACCGTGCGCGTATGTGTTGTCGAGTCGTGAGTTCAAAACCTCTTTCTCAATACTTCTTCATTTCATGGAAATAAATGATTTTGCAGTATATCTGTATAATGTCATATCGTTTACACATTACTAACTTAGAACCATGCATCCGTTTACGTGTTGCCAAATTTAAACAAGGGAAGGGTTTGCATAGTGTATCTTGATCATAAAGGAGAACATAATCTACTAGTATTCGTTTTTCCTATACTAGTAAGTCCACGAATTGTAGCTGTTGCATTGAACGAAGGGTCACAATTTATATTTATATCCACGTTTTGATACCACACCCAGGCCCAGCGCATCTTCTGTATTGCAGGAATCGTCATACTTCTTCACAATGTTCATGACGACACCCTCTGAGAGTCTTATAATGCATGACAAATCTGCTTCGTGCATGCATACTGGATTTTAAAATTGAAAATAATATTAAAGCTTTTTAATGATGTATTATGCATTTACATAAAAAATCCCTGTATGGTTTACTGTTGATAACAGTATGTTTTACCTGCCAGTACGAGGACAATAGGAATATTCATAATATTGTCATGTGACCAATTGCTATTGGTGTTAAAATATATGTACATCGCTGTTACATGATAGAATGGCACCCCTCCACATATTTAGCAAAAGTGTGAAGTGAAATAGTAATACGTTAAATAGCCATAGTTTTTATTCGGAGATCTACGTTAAATAGTTTTTGAGTACTGGTACCAAACAAGCGTTTGTAACATTACCTGCCAGACAATACGTACATGATGGGTATGTATAAATATATATGTGTATGTGCGTGTTAGTATGTGTTTGTGTGTGTGTGTGTGTGTGTGTGTGTGTGTGTGTGTGTGTGTGTGTGTGAGTGTGTGTCTGAGAGAGAGAGAGAGAGAGAGAGAGCGCGAGAGAAAGAGATATGCAGGTTCAAATCTATTGTTATGCATTTGTATAACTATAAATGCAATATTAAAACTTCATCATTTTGTAACGTTCATCATTCAACGTAAATTATGTAGGTACTAGTTT
Source organism: Lepetodrilus schrolli (assembly GCA_032361225.1). NCBI lineage: Eukaryota > Metazoa > Mollusca > Gastropoda > Lepetellida > Lepetodrilidae > Lepetodrilus > Lepetodrilus schrolli. Next base: position 24,713 of record JAUTBT010002466.1, on the reverse strand, counting down.
ATTATATGAAGGGTTATACATATACACCTACGTTTCAAACACCGTCATTGGCGTAACTAGTTTTTTAAATCGTGTGGGCTAATTACACCTAATAATGTCGTTTAGTTAACCTATTTGGTACCACGTACTATTTCCTGACCATAAATACCCCAATGAATTGCATAATTGCTTGCAGAAATTCTGTGTGTTCTATTTCAATACTACCCTCAAGCACTAACAGAGTTATTTATATAAGACACAATCTTAATAATACAATAATTATTGAAAAACCGCTTTTTTTATGGCATGTGCGACCTTCCATAGTTGACATAAACCGTATGGCTACAATATGCGAAATCACCTACTACTTTCTGTAGCTACTGTTTCTCTGATGGCTTCCTATTATAAGCCAAAACGTTATGCTTACACTTCCGCTTCCAATAGTAAGCATGGGTGATTTCGGTCATCTCGTTTTGTCAAAAAATTATTTTGACTCGCGAATACGACAGAACGATGAAGGAATAATTAAGAGGCGTCGATGAAGGAATAATTAAGAGGCGTTCACTATCTTCTCGGTTAGTTGTCGACACTAATACAAGTCTGTATGCCACGAACATATGCTGACCAATTAACAATAAAATATGTCGTAACTGAATGCAAATGTGATTACAGTGATGTAAAATAGCCCTGTATTGTCGTTAATGACGTGGCTGATCACATGACATGTTGACACGTTATTACAAATTGTCAGTTACATGGTAATATGTATAGTATGTGCTACAGGGCACAGTTTTACGAAGATCTCGTAACTACTAAAATACCATAGAAATCTAGTAGCAATCTAAATTACATCAGATCTCGTCTTGTTCTTTAAACAGTTTGATATTCCTTTACTCAACAGCGAATGTCCAACTATCTAAGTCTCAGTTTCGAATCTGATTTTCATGAGACTGGTCTCGTAGTGATCTATTACACATGGTGATCGGGCACACACGAGAGCGCCATGGTCTAATAGTGGATATGAGAGCTTCGTGAAACGCTACCCAGGACAATTATTCCGAAACCATCTGTACTGAATGATGGATCTCACGATATGCAAACATACTGATGACGAAAAAACTTGAGACAGTTAACAAGTGGTACTTCATACTAATTACATTTGATAGGTGTAATATGGCAGAATCGGATTATTATCTTAGACTGAACTGTATCCGTAACCAATGTGGGTATTTGTGCCTGGGACACCAATGTTTATGTTAAGAATGTCGGAAATCTGTACATTATTTTGACACATGATGCGCGGTCGAGGCCGTTTGGCTGAGATCGTGCATCACGTGCCAAAATAATCTTCAGATTTCCGACCTTCTTGGACTTAAAACGAATCTATCAATTTATATCTATCTCGCTTATATTCTTAAATAATCTACACTTTCAATAGATTATTGAAATATTCAACGGCTTTCTAATTAACCGGGGGCTAGATTATTGGATAATGGGCATGTAAATTCGTTTTAAATGCTGGGAGCATGAACCATTAATGATACTGTCTCTAATTGGGATCAGTCTCGTATTATTTTATGGAATACTAGTACTAATATTCGTTCAAATGTCACGTGTGATAGATATCTCAGTATTAGAAGCCAGCAATTTGTTTCTAAAAACTACAGATGCTTTACACAATCTAATTAAATTCAGATCTAAGCTTTCATTCCTCATATTTATGTACTCTTACTAAAAATGATTACCATCCCTAATTTATATACATGAGACCCCGTGTTATGTTTTACTGATAATAAATGTAAGACTGTTATTTCGGAATATTTTTCTCATTTTAATAAATAAATTAAGTGTTTTTATGATTATAACATTGCGAACCATATGCTATCAGTGAATAGTGAATACCCTGCTGGTTTAGTATTGACAAAGAAGAATTTTGTGTGTGCGTGCGTCCGTGTGTATGTAAGTGTGTGTGTGTGCATGCATGCTTGCTTGCTTTAGTAGGAACACTAAATAGTATCAGAACTTTCACTTTCATTCCACCACAATGCTTACCTGTACACCATCCTCGTTTCAGGTGTTTACGGAGAACCAGGTCTCTAGACGAAGATGCCGTGCACATACAGCATAGGAGAGGTATGCATCCCTATAACAATAGACATCCCACAGTCGTCCTACGTCGTAGACGAAGGATGGATAGCCGGGGCCTTCATCATAGGACTTCTCATAGGAATTCTGATCGCAGCCGCCCTGGTCCGGCCGTGTCTAAGGTCCTGGCGGAAGAAGAAGCGCCAGGACGACGAGGAGGACCTGCTATATGGGCAACCAACAGGTGCAGCTGTAATACCAACCGTGGTCACCGCCACGGCCGTTGAGAGTCCCAAGAGAGGAAAGTCCGGAAAGAGGAAAGGATCGCGTCTGTTGAATATGAAGAAGAGCGGGAAGGTTGATCCAGATCTGGATGAGGACATCGAACCAGGGAAGTACAGAGGCATGGTGGACGTCCTCACGCAGACCACGGGGACCGGAAGTCAAGGGGAACTCCTGAAGCAGGACGTCGCTACAATAACCAAGATGGAGGATGATATGGACGAAGAAAAGCAGCGGGTGCAACTTCGGGTTCTTGACAATCTCATGAAAAGCCTAGTGGTGAATAATGGCATCACTGAAGCATATTACAGTGATTTCATGCATAAAACGAGAACAGACCTTAATGGGATTAAGACCCTTGTCAAATCAGAAATAGAAGAAGCCGAAGAAGCAGCTAAGAAGGATAACAAGCTAAGCAAAGACTCGCAAGCTCTGGAAACAGAACTACAGAACATTCAGGCCAGAGGGCACGCCAAGCAGAACCAGATGGAACGGGAACACAAAGAGAAGATGAGGAAGTATTTAATAAGGACATCCGGGATGTCCGAAGCTGATGTTGATGCCTTGTTTGAGAAGCTCATGGGCCATGTCGCAGCATTGGAAGACAAATTAGGCTTGGAGCTGACTCGACAGAAGAGGAACTTAGCCGAACGTCTTGCCAAGAGGCGCCAGGTGCTTGACTACAGGAACATGCAGAAGCAGAACCAGACGGAGGATATAGACACCCGCGTGGACATTCTGAAGGGAACACTGTCTGAACTGGTATCTGACAACAAGCTAAACGAGAAACAAAAGGACGCGTTATTACAACAGCTCCGAGAAGAAGTCGATGCCTTACGACACCATCATAATGTTGAAGCAATGAGGCAACAGGAAGCTCTAGCCGAGAAACTACGACATCGTCGACAGAAGGAGATGAACAGGCTGATGACGAAACAGAATAAAGAGAGGGCGGTCTATTTACAAAGTACCGAGAAAGAAGGAAGCAAAGAGTTCGTAAAAGGCTATCATGAATTAATCTCAAGACAGCATTATGAACTGGAAGAGGCAAGCCAGGAGAGGGACCAGACCGAGATACAGGAACTGGACAAAGCCACTAAAGAATCCTTCGAGAAAGAAGTTGATGAACTGGATGAAAAAATCGCCATGCAAATTGCCGAGACTGGTCGACAAGGAAATTTGGTAAGGACGGATATAAATGATATTCTCCAGAAACAACAGCAAGAGATGGATCACTACCAGGGCAAGAAGCAGAAGGAGAGACAGGCAATGGTGGCCAGGCTACAAGAGAGACTGGCTCACAGGCTGCAGAGGATTGAGCAGGAAGAACACAAGGAAGAATTAGAAATGGAAACCCTTGTGGAACAGCAAACTGCCACGATAACGAAGATGTTGTCCACGAACATTGAACTCTCCGAGGACGCACGAGATCGGATCATGAAGGAGCACGAACAGAATATGAAGTCTCTGACGAATCAGTTACAGCGAAGCAAGCTGAAGCAGCAGAAGAACCTCGAGCTCAAGTTATCGCAGCGCCAAGCTCGTCTTGAACAGTTAAAGAACGATCAGGCGAAGCTCGAACGGGCCAAGCCTCAAATGAAAGAGAAGGAGGCGCATAAGGCAGAGGATAAATTGGCAAAGGAGATTGCAGCAGAAGAAGCCAGACTTAAAGCAGAGAGAATAGCAGCAATAGACGTATTGAAGCAACAACTCGCATCAGAGACTGACATGCTTCTGAAACAGCAGGATCAGGAGCTGGGACAGCTGATAGGACGACTTCAAGTAGGACAGGCCAGGAGACAAGCCATCCTACAAAAACAGGACAAGAAGCTAAAGGAACTGCAGGACAAACTCGAGGCTCAGATCAAACAAGGAGTCGAGATGCCAAAGAGTTACACCGAGCAGTTGATCCAACAACACCAAAACCAGATGTCTCACGTCGAAGACCACATCCAGCGCAGCAGGGAGAAGCAGGAGAGGGTGATCATGGAGAGGCTGCAGACAAAAAGACACATGAAGGAGGACCAGATCGACTCCCAGATCGAGGAGGAAGCGCAGGTCGAGTACGACAGCCAGCAGCAGCGCGGCGCGGGAAGAGCCAGCGGTATCCTGATGAACTCCCTGGTGCAGAACAGACACAAGCGAGCCTTGGCGGAACTGGATGCCGAGATGAAGGCGGAGCTGGAGAGATCGAAGGACGAGTTGAACTCCGCTCTGGAACAGGAGATGCAGAAGGAGCTCGCTCATCAGAAGAAGCAGTTCCTGAAACAGCTGGCAGATGTCAGCGGAATGACGGAGGAGGACGTCCGAGATGCTGTTTAACCCCCTCTTGGTTGGACTAAGACACGGGTATTGCTCTATGGAGCATCTCCGGTTGTCTTCAGAATTTATGGTGTTAACTGGATTAGATGCCTTAATGATTTATATACATTTGGACCATGTGCATGGAGTCAATGCATGACATAGAAAGAAGCATTCGATAAGTTGTTTAACTCTCTCCTTGCTGGAGAATTTCCATACCTTTGAACAGTGTGTATGGAACTAAGCCATTGCATATGCATTATTGTTTCTCTGTAATAGATACCTGAGAGATGTCCATGCCCTTGAATATATTGTGTATGGAATTCATCTTGTCTATCGATTTCTTGACATCGAGTAGTGATTAAGATAGAAGCTGTGAACCTTCAAATTACACAGACTTGAAGAAGCCTTCTAGATTGCACAGCAAACGTTTCTTTCTTCCATCACAATCAAAATCCGATGACCTCAACATGCCTTGTGACTGTTGTGATTTCTGGTATGAACATCCATTATACCTGTTCGATGTACTTTCTAAACTGCCAGTGAATTACTTTCCCCGAGTATAGCGTTTATAAGAAATATTTTGATATCTTTATGTCAAATATCATTCTGGCCCCGAGATTACGAAACCCTTTGAGTACGATTGCATGCTCAGGCCCAAATTGTATGGGAATTTGTGAACAAAGCTTGAAATCGTACTAATAAAAAATATCGTAATCTCGGGGGCGGGTATGCAGAAATATATTGACTGTTGTTATACACTGTTTCCTTTATTTTTGAATATAATGCATTGATACTGTATATACGAGCATACTTGTGCACAATAACAATGATTTTGATATTAGAAAGGCGTGATCTCATTTAAATTAAATTAATTATGTTCATAGGTTTCTTATTATTACCGTGAATTCTAATATATACAAACAATCATACATGTATTTTTCATGATTTTTGTTCAAGACCATTACTTTAAAATCCACCCTGCTAATACACATTATTCCTATATTAATTATATATGGACATTTCTCAGATGCCAAGTTGAATCTGCTATTACTTATGGTCATGTATTTATCAACATTATACTGTGGCACTTTCCTCAAGATGCACAGCAACTGTCCCAACCGCATGTGCGCACACTTTGTTTCTTATTATTTGAAATCATACTATTTTCCTCCAATATATCTTTGGGGGACAATATTGTACTGAGGCGATAGTTTACGTTGTTAGAATTTAGTGAGATACTTTTTTTTAATATGCCATTTTATTTAGCTTCGTCTAGAAATATTTTGTTAGTGCAAGGTGTATGCCAATGATATGCATTAGATCCGTGTGTATTCCTATTTACTGCAAACAAAGATTATATATACGCTCAATGCTGTAATGTGCCCACATTATTATTTCGGAATGTTTTACTCTTTTCGTGAACGTGTGAAAGTGTCGCAAAATATAGCCTCTGTGATATTGGAATGTCTGTGATATATGTAGATTGAAAGTGGATACATATGTTAGTACTTGTTTGTAACATAGTAATAAAACCGCATATGTTGCATAATACATCCCGGAGCCTTTTTCTACAGAATAGTGCAAATTGTTACGTTACATTGATGTTGGTTGTACACACTCATAAGTTGCCTTGTGGTGATATGTTACTTGTAGCATGTTATATACTTTGTAAGAATGCATTTCCGTGGCGTTTGCACCGTTAGAAATTATATGTAAAAAGAAAATCATTCCAAAAAAAAATAAAAAATCGAAATATTGCCACGAAAAGTCGTTGGCATGGTCTATACGGGTACATACAGTAAGGGTATTTAGTCAGTAGTGGTTCCAGTATGGGTAAGGGTCTTTTCGGGTCCATTCCATGGCCACCACATCCTCCTTTCCATTGGACAATCACATACATTGTGTACTTGATGACGCCCATCATAGTATAGTATAGTATACCATCATATCTTCTTGTACCGTGGCCGCCCTCCTGCAGAGGTTCAGAATTTTATGATATCAAAAGGAACATTTGGCTTTCTTCCTTGAAATTCCATTGAAGATACACCAACAATTATTTAAATGTTGTGCATCTGACACGGGCATGTGTGTGCGTGTGTGTGTGTGTGTGTGCTTTTTGTGTGTTTGTGTCTGAGAGAGAGAGAGAGAGAAAGGAGGAATGTGTATGAGAATTGTAGAATTATCCATGAGGAATACCTAGAAATTAATAATTGTTACATGTATATTAATATTGCATATATTTCTTTTTGTGTGCAAAAGATACATTTACATTACTAATTTTCTGTTGCATGAAAGCTCTCCATGCATTCCAATGTAGGTCTATGATGTTACAATACTTTATATCTTTATGCTCAGGGACCATATTATGATTTATAAGAATTAGTGACTTATGCATGAAACGTGTCAAATGCATAATAAGCCTTCAATAAAGTCTTTCTCTTGTAACATGCATTCAGTTCATTGACATTTAATATCGAGATAACCGTATTTAATAACTTTCACGACTCGTGTTGATATATTTGATATTCCAAGATACTTGGGTAAGACTCTCACTCTCTCTCTCTCTCTCTCTCTCTCTCTCTCTCTCTCTCTCTCTCTCTCTCTGTAATAATCGTCATAAACTATATACATAAATATCGACGTTTCATCTTCAGGATATGTACGTTAGAATATATATAATGTTTTAATTGCTTTACAAACTGTGCGAAACCACTGGTCTATTTTTAGTGTGCTCTAATTATGGAGAATTGTACACTATTAGAGAACATTGCGTTGAGTAGCTACAGGGCAAATTATTATGCTAAATAAATGCCCATTTGATCGATCGCCACAAGATAATAAAAATGTATGACATATGACAAATAATAAAAACGGGTATAGGTAAACAAATAATATAATAGCCATAACTGTTTGAGCCACTTTAAATATAAACTATATACAAAATGGTCATTATCTACAAATTGTATGTATGATGTAAACACGTGTAGATAGTTAAATGTACATGCTTATGGAGCTGGCGTTGTTTATTGAGGGAAATGTAATCCGGTTGCCCACACCCACACCGAGATATATATAATGTACACGCACATACGCCCTCGCTCGTGCAGTTCACAATATACGAATCCGTTCCGAGCGCCCAGACTGGCTTTATAGCCTATTAGGGGTATCACTGGAAATAGCACTAATGCTAGTATAAGTTTTTTGAGTTTTTTCATGACCAAACTGCTTCTTGGCAGGCATCCAGGGATACAAATAGAAAAGCAAACGTTATTCTTGCCACTGCTCTCATTCTCTCCTAAGAGTGCATACGCACTACACGGACCTCGTTTGAGTACTCTGTCACATTTGGCGACATTTCGTGTTTGTATCTATAAAATATGTTACGCAATAGGAAGTTGACTGTTTGATATTTAGAGAATAACCCACGAGATACGAGTGATTACGGAAAATATGTCCGAAAAGAAATTAATGTTCACAGTTCCGAGCTTTAGCGAGTAACTTTGTACATTAATTTCACGAGGGACATCTTTTCCATAACCACTCGTATCGGGTGGGTTATTCTAATTATTCAATATAATCATTTTAATGTAATAAACCATTGAAAACCGCCGACAAATAGCTTTATCGAGAGGGCGAACTAGCAGTCGAAAACATGTACATTTCACCTAAGCACGAGAAACACAAAAAGACGTAATCATCACTGTTGCTCGTGGAATCGTAATTACACAGTAGATATCCACCACGTATATTGAAGAATTGATGTAATTCTAGGTGTACAAACCCAAAATACAAATTGACCTGTGATGCAATCTATTCTGGCGGTGCATAAATCCAGATGTTGGACATTCTCAAGCGCTTACTTACACGCTTTGATATTCAAATTTGGAAGCTGATTTGCGTAGCCAATGACTTGTTACGAAGCCATCATGAGGTCATAGCTATTTTCTTTTGTATATGGAACTGGACATTTCATCATAGTGTGTGTGTGTGTGTGTGTGTGCAGGAAACATGAAATGTCCGCTCTCTGGGACAACTTTATAGTCAAATCGCACATTTCTAGATACTATTATTCGGGATATACTAGTATATGGAATAAAACTAAGTTTATCTTTTAATTTGTTTTTATTTAATAAATAGTAATGCAAAGTCAAGCGTCACAATGTGGGTAATATCTGTAATATATCTAACAGATAACTTGATAGATGTTCATTCTTTATTACAAAATGTTTGTTCTACCAATCCCTTTGTAACATAACTACTATAATGTTAAAACCATAAATTAAATACAATTGGTATTCTACTGATCAGCGCCCGTGACATACATGTATATGCTGTCCTTCCAAATATTTTCAATGATTCTTTTCTCGTGTTATCTGCATAGACTAGTAATGCACTTTTAGTGTAATTCCAGTGAGTTCGATCATCTACTGGTGTTACCATAGCACGTGATCAAACTCCCCATAATTAAACTATGGTTCTAGCGGACGGTTGAACCATATTTTATGTGCGACTTCATTTTAGTTCAACTATAGTTGATCGATAATCAATAATGCATTCATACACTATGGGTAGTTCGACTGTCGACTATAGTATCTCTAGTAGGTGATCGAACTCGCTCTATATCATAAACATGACGGTACTGGTTGCACTACATTGGGTAGAGGAACTCCGGCCTAGCAGGGCTGTCTAGCCAATCACAGTCGGTATGGAGGTATACACGCCGACCGTGAGGAACTAGAAGCAATTTCCCGTCCATAGCCGTGCCACCTGCAATAGAAATGCGCATATCAGTGCCGGACAAGTGAATAAGATACCTGTACCAAATAAACAAATGGACAGTATTACGTGCACGACATCCATTAGCATAGGACTTTGATAAGATGCAACGTAAAAATAAATCACTCGGCATACTAAAGTTCTATTAACATTATTGTTATTATTATTGGTGTATTATTATTGTTGTTGTTATTATTATTATTATAATTATTATAATTATTATTATAATTATATTATCCTTATATTATTAGGAGAATGGCCCCCCTCAAGAACCAAACTCAATGACTGCTTTCATACACTACAGAGTGTTTTAAAGGATGTAAAATCATGATCGACTATAAACTTAAACTGAAAGAAGCGTTAATAAAATACCGGCATGTCTCCAATGAAATAGATGTCATGCGAAGAAGCGTTAATAAAATATAGACATGCTGAAGCATGGTCTCGACTTACTATTTGTCCTTGCCAACTCAAAATCGTAAAATGGATTCGCTTCCAACGGCGTTAAACGCATGCACATTATTGCGTCTTGTTCTGTATCCTTGTAACTGACAATTCTGAAAGTAGATACCATATTTTCTTATAAAAAAAAAACCAACATTAAAACGTGATGCAGTCAAACAGATCTTCGTGAGAAAACAGCCTTAGAAATACTGTTGGAAAAGGAAGAAGCGGTACGATACTAAAAAGGTCACACTAGACTATATGCATTACGCCAGGATTTTTTGTTAGTTAAAAAAGCCCCTAACAATTTGATTCTCCATAAATGAGGTTCATTTGTAATTCTGCGACCACTGGGTGAAAATGATGATCAGAAATAATAAATATATATATTTTTTAATTGGGGTTTAGTCTTAGAGCAGGTTTCAAGATTCATTCAGTTATATCACGGCTTGTTAGTTTAGGGCAGGAGGAAACCCGCAACATCCGTAGCGCTGAATGTTGCAATAAACCTGCGAGCATCGGCTGGTACTGACAAGACCAAGCATTATAACTGTATTGCCACTTTACAGACATCCTATTGCGCATCCTATCAATATCGCGTCACTAAGGTAACTTCCGCGAACATTGATGCCGGGCATGGGGTGGGATTTGAACCTGGAACCTTTGGCTCCGAAGTCTACCACTGCGCTACCACCCGCCCCAATGTAGTTGGTATAAATATATGCAATTACATAAGTTTAAATTGAAAATGAAAAGCTTTGCTTAAACATATTATACAAGTACTACCAAGATCAACGAAGAAAGAAAATAAAAATCGAAAACAAAATGCCCAGTTGCTTTAACGTATTTAACAATGACTACAAAAATCAACGAACGTATAAGAAAGTCTACTTACCTGACAACGTAATGGTCCCTGTCTCTCGAGTCGCAGTTGAATACGTAGCGTTCGTCATTCAGAAGTCTTAGCGTCATATTCCGCTCTCCGAACGCTAGTTGCTTGGCGTGTCTGTAGGTGTAGTTCCACACTCCGTATATCCGGGCGGGAAATTTACAACCCGGCTCTGAAAATAGAAAACTAAGTTAAAACAATTTACACTTAATGCACCATACGTGCTGTATGTGGTTAGGAGATGGTTTTGTAATGTTCAAGGTATATTGTGACAGTGTGATATTTGCTACAATATTCTTAATAATGTCTTCCAAATAGGACCGCCTACATCAAATGTATTGTTATATAAAATATTGGCGGGCCAGCCATCGTTAGCCACCTTTCCTTGGCCCCAGTTCAGTTAAGCTAATAATTATCTAATTCACTGTATAAACATGTCAATGGGATTATCTCTATAATTAGTACGATGTATGTAATTGTAATTCGCTATATATGTATTGTTTCAATCTTGCAACTTTTAGTCTGCAGTAGCTTTACTTACCAAGTATGTTTGAATATTTGTTAATATCCATAGTAACGTTGTATGGGTATATAAAATGTCTTAACATGTAACATGATCATGAAAAAATATATATTTAGAATCAGTAGTGGAATAGAGGTGTCCTACTGTATGGCAAGATGTGACAGAAAATGAGTCAGTTGTAAAATATAATGTCGGAATGCAGTTACAAATAAAATATCAGCAATCCATCATTATGTCTTCCATCGCCTGAAATGATGAGAACAGAATAACAAATGAAAACCCCTGCTACATTATCAGTAACTGTTGATCAACGACGTTGCAGCGATTGACTGGCTATTCAAAAAACAAACACTATATTTCAGTCCTATTTTAATATTTCATGATCATCTTTTTATGCAATATTACATGCCTATATAGTTAACAAAAAATATGTTCTGCACAATATTACTAACTGGGGGAAATATGAAAAAGAAATATATATGACGGTGCATCGCTAATAACAATTGCACTTTTCTAAGCCTAACATTTCTTTTTGGTTATGAATATAGACTGATGACCCGCCTTTTATTCACGTGGAGAATTGTGCTCACCATTGTAAGATGGTAGGTAGAAATAATTCCGAAAAAAATAATATCATATTTTTAGATCAGTAAAAATACCTGATAAAAATACAATTTGGGAAATATAGTTGTATCATAATATGTAATAACTCAGTTTTTGACCTTGGACCTATGCAAAGATAATCTAGCCACTCATAATGCGTTACATGTTGTAGGAGACACCCAGTCTATGTATAGATCCCAAATATAGATCCCAAATATAGATCCCGTACACACTTCAGAAATACTTCCATTTCTACCAAACATACCGCAACATGAACTCAGCACACACACACACACACACACACACACACACACACACACACACACACGCACGCACGCACACACACTATTTCACAATATGTACACTATAAGTAGATTAATTTACAAACTTCTCCTTTTGATGAAAGTCGAATGTCTTCTGTTTCTTCCATGGAGAAATTCGCACGAGTTGTCAATATTGACCCTTGACCCTCTATTGATGAGCTTTGGACTCATGATGTGTGACGAAGCGCCTGGAGCTGAAACCGACAGCATAAAATTTGATCGATCAGACTAAAATCGACAGATCAAAGTTGGATAAATAATTATAAGAAAAGAAATCAGTCGGCGGAAGCATATACAATCAATCACAAACACGTTCTCAAAGCAAAACCAATATTAGCAATGCTGTCTAACTGCTATGATGTCGTTATTATTTGTTTCCTTTCAAAAAAGGGCAAATAACATTATTTTACATATTGGTATATTTTTTATCACAAAACAATCAATTCAATACTACATAATATACTGCATATGTAGGTGATGGCTGCAACAACCTTATCCATATCATCCATTTCACGCTACGGACGAGTGCACAAAATTATGGTACCCATTAGTCGATTCGGCCTAAATTACAGAATGTATTTAATGCCCAGGAATTAAATGCGAGCATAAGCCAACCGCATTTTTCGTATTAATATCCTAATCGCATTAATTTCCTGATTTACAATATATATATATATATATATCTCTCTTTGGGGGCGAAGGGGGTGGGGGGCTTTTGGCTTATGCGTCACATACATATTCTTATATATTCTTGTTCTACTTGCAATGCTAAAACATATCATATTTGTAGATTTAGTCGTACTTACACATAAGGCGTATAAGGCTAAATTCTGCATATGGATTGTCTGCGATGTGGCTAAAGCCAATGCATAAAATTCCGTCTTTGCCGGGAGCAAAACGATTCTTTCTGGAAATGAAAACGTACGTGGTAGGAATTAAACATATTCCTAATAGTATCTATAAAAAGACGCTAATCATATAATATACTCTTGCTATTAATAATAATAATAATAATACTACTACTAATAATAATAATATAATCTATTTATATAGCGCAGAGTTCCAGCTAGGCTGCTAACAGGCGCTTGTCTATTAATGGTTGTCACCCATCATTTATTTATCTGTCATGCTTTACTGAAAAAAAGACTGTGTGAATACAACAAATTAGGATATGCGGTTTGACATTTTTGAACAATTTTAGTTTGGGGAGACTGAATGTGTTCACATCTTCACATTTTGCGAACTTTGATATTTTTAGCAATTCGTATGCACCGCCCATTTTAGGCCTTGTTGCTCAGAACAGTTGTAGCTACAATTGATTGTAAGTCAAATTTTAGCGGCCCGCTACAAATCAAAGTCTGGTTACACGAACCACTTTTATCGCTACAGTAGTTTTAGCTAACCATATTCTCAAGTATAATAATGATAAAAGTGTTTCATGCAACGGACTTTGTAGCGGGTCCCTAGAATTTGACTGATTGTAGCTACAGCTGTTCTGAACAACGAGGCCTAAAATGTGCGGCGCATACGAACCGCTTAAAATATATGCCAGTAGGCATCCTCTGTGAAATACTGTGAAATTCGGCGGTATATTGATACTTAGTTAACCTACCAATTTGAGATCTTATTTACAAGCTGGTTATCTACCTTGTATAACCTAGCCTAATAGGTAAATCACAATGTCAAAAATTGCAACCGGGTATAATTAATGAATTGTTAAATGAATGACCTGTCAACTATATAGATATTTTTTTTATTTTTTATCGATTTCCTCTAATGAATTAATCGATATATTATTAGTATTGTCTAGAAGTCGGGAATTCCAGAGGTCGATAAGGCTAATCTTTAAGCATAAAGCAGATAATACAAACGTATTATGGTCCTATACAAGGGACTATATAAACGACGGCGTTTGTAGTAAAATGGCAAACCGTAACGTTGACATCGTGAGGGACTTTAGATATTAGGTGCTAAACCTTTATACCAAAGTACACCGACATTCCTATAACACAACGCATTGCATTAGATGGTAAACTGGGTGTGAGCGAGAACGAATCATAGATACTCTCAGGTTCTCTAGTAAGTTGGAAAACGTTTTCCCAATCCTTTTCTGACTAATAAACTATGCTTAAATAAAACATCAAGATTTTCGGTCACACATCCGCAGACCAGCCGAGCCCGTTCATGCTTTAGTTCAACCTGAGCGGTCCCCATGCAATATACGGGACTGTAGATAACCTAACGGCGGCATACTACCAGGCATAGACATTTCTATAGCACACGAGGCTTGTTTACACACGATGCTTGCTTATATTATGTTCCACCAACTGCGTTAACTCCTTTCCGTAAACGAAGTCTAGCTGCGTAGTGAGTTTAGGAGAGAATGGTTTATGCTATGCTACCACGATCATGAATCATGTATCTCTCTTTGAACCTACCAATTGGAACATACATAAACTGACGGCGGTACCAGATACTGGTAATTTAATTCCCGTGAATAAAATGTTAATTTTAGCATTTGCGCTTAAATTGAGTCCTCGTATAATGTAAGTATTTTAATACAGATATTTCTATAGCACAGGAGGCTTGTTTTACAATGGTACTATCTCTTTGAACCTACCAAGTGGATCTAAAAGTATAACGCTATTTTATATTCGTGGGTGCTTGACTTTCAGCAAGATCTCCTCTCAACGCCTACAGAAGCCTTTGATGCCCATATTGTGGACTTTCCTACCGTATAGCTCCATCCTCTCAGGAAATCATTGATTTCTTAGTACACGTTTTACCTTAAATCCAGTGAAGGCTTAGTCTCCATTTGTAGAAACATCAAATATTAGCGAAGAGAGAGGGTCGAACCATCTACTATTGGCGCTGTATGCCCGCCTCAAAATGTAAATATTAGCCAAGTGTGAGAGGTTGAAGATTCTACTCTCCAGTCCGTAAGCATACCTCAGTAAGTAGATGTTCCCCCGGCTCGCGACACACTTATATCGAATCTTATGAGTTCTATCAGCTCGGAACAGCACGGCCTGTCTCCGGATGCGGATAAATGTGTTCCGGTTCTGGTCTTTGAAATACCACTTGTCTCTCAGGCGGTGCTTCAGTTCGCAGGATCCCACTGTAAAAAATGAAATTGCGCTAAGTTTTTGCTCGTTAGGGTTCTTTTAACTAGGTATGTCTGAGATACATGACGTAGAACAGTGCAAAACGTGCTGGAGAAGAAATTCTTTAAGTATGCGGGGGGTGGGGGGGGTGGGGGGGGGGAGGAGGGATGAACAAACAAACAAAAGGGGGGGGGGGGTAAGGGATAAACGTGCGTCTCATGAAGACTTCGATTGATATGACCTATACAATATATATTTCATCATGGAACCAAACTTGTTCTCTAACTATGGTGTAATATGACCCCCCCCACCCCAAAAAAAAAATAACCACACAAAAAAATATTAAACAATTTTTAAAAAATTAAAAAATAACAAACAAAAAATAAACAAACATACGGCGTGCTTTCATAAAAAGAACACTTGCATGAAAGTTAAATATGAGTATTTGTTTATTTAGGTGTTTACATCGACAACAGTTTACACATAATAATACAAGTACATATACTTTTACCATGTAGTTCTGAGTTTACTCATTGCTTAATGCTTAAAGCATCAACCCGTACGATCAATTAATGTCAACTAACCTTTTTTTCTCCTTTTAACTAAGCCACACCATATTATTATATTCTAAGCAATTCGGCCTTAATTAATGAACATCCATAATTAATACTAATGTATACAAGTGCGCAGACTCAGTTAACATTTATTTTCCATGTCATTGCAAATTCATTTATTCAGTTTAACAGACAGCTACGTCTATATATAGCTCCTGACAGGAAACGTAACTGACACAGTATACCTCCCTGTCATCCTCACACTAAAACGCTACTTAATTCCATTCAGGATTCACTTCACGTGGTACCCCTGGCACACATCGAGAGAGGAATTGCGCAAACAGTTTACAGGAGCTAGAAAATAGAACAATAATGAAATCTATTCCATTGGATACATCTTTACACCAAATTCATCGGGAAAATGATTTAATTGGTTGGATCTTTGCGCACGTTTCCTTCTAGATGTGTGCCAGTGGTGCCACATGAAGCGAGTCCTGGATGGAATTTAGTACTGCTGGGGTACACGGATGACCTCCTTGTGTGACTTCAAGTTTTGGCTATCATCCTATGTAACCATGGAAACAATCCACGTTTCACAACGTATATACGAGAAAATCAAAGACAGTGACCTTATTGAATAGCTAATACAATACCACGAATACGGCTTTAATTTTGTACATCGAAAAATACAAAAACAACCACACACTTAATGTCACGTGGCACAAACCACATAACTTTGAATAATTATAATTATAATAATAATAACATGTTACATGTATTATAATTATTCAAAGTCCGGTGCACAAACTAACAGTATTACGCACAACCATGAATAGCGGCTTAGTTCAATATTGACTTTATAAACTAAGTTTGAGGTCATTTGAAACTGAAATGGAAGGACAGCGGGCGGCTGTCAATGGCGGTGATTACTGAGGCAACATATCTAGTCATTGACAGTTACAGGAATTATGTCCATAAGTTTTTTATTTTTTTTTACCAAATCATAATGCTGGCTTCACGTGCAGCCAAGCGGCGGGGTACTATGTATCACTCTGCCATATAAATATATCTTAATATGTGTTCCGCGTTAATGTTTTGAAGAACAATGTAACACTTTTATTACCGACAAATTATCGTCACTTGATAACCAAACTAAGAACTTCTAACCATTGAAACGGACCGGCGGTATAATATTGATAAAGAAAACAGAATATGCACCTTTTGTAACAATGCTTACGTATTCTTCTGACTATCATTAAATGTACATAGAAGCTCTATCCTGCCAGAATACTTTTGTAAATATCCCACTATTTATACAGTTGTATAATCATAATTTCGTAATTTATTATTTTTATCGCAAGATAAAAATAAATAAATAAAAAATAAAATATGAAAATATTAAAAACCAGTGGAATATGCGGAAAATGTAGCTTGTTGCCCAATATACATGTGTAGACAAATTAAATGTATATACTTTCAGGTAAGATACGTTTGACCATGGTACATGTCAACAAACCGTGACAGTATGCCTTTAAGGTCTAGATGACATCTCAATGTCATCTCAATGTCATCTCAATGTCATCTGTAGAGTCTCATTCTAATGTATTGGCCCAACCTTACACTATATACGATGGCTACATATACATATAAACCTCACATACGTTGTATTAATGTGTAAGCGACAACTCAATGTCATCTGTGAATTCTTCCTGACGCTTTTATTACCCTCCTATATATAGAATTCTGGCAATGCGATTTCAATTATACTACCTTTAATAAAACGCCAGTCGGATTCCAATTGATATGTTCTGTGTTTCTGCGGTTCTCAAATACCAATTTCCTAGTACACGACACCAAATCACAATGGAAAGAAATTTCGGAAATTGAACGACAATCATAGGCACTGCTAAAGCCTCCAGAAATATCTGTTCTTAGCCAATGATTACAGTGTGACAACTTTCACGAGAGAGGCTCAAGCTGCATTAAAGCAGCTCCCGGTTAAAATGCTGAGCTTGACGAATCTATGCTGACCGATGAACGAAAAGCACAAAAAGAAAGAAAAGATTAAAATCGATTAATTATTAACAAAATAGATATGCAGATGTGAAACAAACCTGTTTCAATGATTAAAGAGAGTACGATCCAAACCCATGTGCAAACAGAAGCTCGTAGAATCTGAAACACAGATATATTAAAGGGTAATTACAGTTTGGAAATTGTAGATGCAATCGTGGGGAGTAAATCGCCATTCATTGATTGTAGCGATAACCTACTTCAAAGACTGCCAATTGACTGCCCTTTCTGATGTACTCTTTAAAAAAGTTGCATGAACATTTTGCACTGCATACGAGTTTGTAGAATGAGGTTTAAATAGTGTGTTAAAATAACTAAATACAAATACCTTATAGACATGACGACGATTAATAACGTTTCTACTAAGGTAGACGTAACACACACACACACACACACACACACACACACACACACACACACACACACACACACACACACACACACACACACACAAAAATATATATATATATATATATATATATATATATACACTCTCTCTCACACACACACACACACACACACACACACACACACACACATATATACACACACACACTGTGTATGTTTGATACTTTTCGGATCATCCTCTAAAACACATCGTCATATTCCCAATACGACTGCACCAGTGTCGGATATTTTTGTTTCAGCATCTCCCCCAGGAATACTTCATAGAAAGGCAAACAAAAAAACTTCAATCTCAATGTTCTTAAAAATGAAAAATGTTGCACCATTAATAAACAAAAATCTGTTTATTGACGATTACTAAATATTTTGAGTAAATATTATTTTATGCAGAGGGGTCACGTCCGAAAAGACAAAACAGACGAAAAGGCTCAATTCCCACATGCTAATGATCTTCTTCACACACCTGCACGTGTAAAACATTTTTGCGTGTTGCGTCTTTCGGACGTCGCCCCTCTGCATAAAATAATACTATTATGCTGCAAAAAACAACACATTTTTTTACATGGGCTATTCCCGATTGTTATTCGCCTGTTAATTGGAGTCTATCAACGCCACGACAACACAAAATCGGATTGAAGTAATCGGATCACTAACTGTGATTTTCATCTAATATTTGTTCTGTTATTTTCGATTATTTTCCCTCGCTTAACGCATCGGTACATTCAAGTTCTAGGATGTGAATTATTTAGTTGTTTTCTATACGTGATTTGATTACTTTTGTTGAGAAGGGCCTAAACTAATCTGAATCTCGACAGGGATTTGAGTGCAAGTTTAAGGCAAGTACTACAGCAAAGTGACAAGAAACTCAAATTATAATATTTAAAAAACATAACAAAATACCAACTGGGGTTTTCCTTTAATGAAACTATCTGCCTCTGCACGAATAGACTTTAAGAACCAGTGCTGTCCTTGGCCTACCAATGCGTACATGGTACTTCTTCCATATCGAGCTACTCCCAATGTATGTCCCATCACGGGGAATTAGATGTAATAGCGAACTAATTGTTACCATTCCAAGGTGGAAACTAAAATCATTCTGTGCTCGAACATTCAGTGTCTCAGCTGCTACCAAAATGGAACTCTCTGGCGGACTATCGCAGATTTACTAGCTCTTTCAATCACTTCAAATCACAGCTTAAAGCTTTCCTATTCAATTCCTATTTTCCTCAAGCCTAAATATTTCAGCGCATTACAAATAGTAGTAGCAGTAGTACTAGTACTAATAGTAGTAGTAGTAATAGTAGCAGTAGTAATAATAGTAGTATATTAGTAGTAGTAATAGTAGTAGTAGTAGTAATAATAGTAGTATATTATTAGTAGTAATAGTAGTAGTAGTAGTAGTAGTAGTCGTAGTAGTAGTAGTAGTAGTAGTAGTAGTAGTAATAGTAGCAGTAGTAATAATAGTAGTATATTAGTAGTAGTAATAGTAGTAGTAGTAGTAGTAATAGTAGTAGTAGTAGTAGTAGTAGTAGTAGTAGTAGTAGTAGAGTAGTAGTAGTAGTAGTAGTAGTAGTAAAATTACAATAACGATGCCTCTGTGGAATCAGCTACCTTTACAGCTTAAACTATCTCCATCACTATCTGTCATCAAATCTGGTATTAAAACCTATCAATTCACAATATACTATCAATAACAGTGTTTTGTAGCGCTATGAGTAATCACAGTGAATGGAATTTGGCGCATTACAAATGGACTTGCCAAACCATGCCAAAACCGTAAGAGTGAAAAACATAAGTGGAGACGTAGAACTGACAAATAGACGACAATGGCAGGACAATGTACGATTGATATAATGAAGTGTATAATGAAGGCCCTTGGTGAATACATGTTTGAGATGAGGCGAAAAATAAAACTCGGCACGCTGAGTTGCAAAGTCCGCATAGTCAAGCAAGATATTCTTTTAACAAACTATGTCTGCTTGGCTATCTGTCTGTCTGTCTATGTGACTGTAAGCAATTTTTAAAACACTACATCAAATTGCTTTTAGTCCATTATGTGAAGCAATACAAAGGAAATCAGAAATAGGATTGTCGAGTCCAAATTGGTTTATCTCTATTTCTTTAATGCCATTCCCATTGAAAACAAATCAATACCATTTTCCCACCGACGTGACGGTAATAATCAGTGTTATAAAAAGGGCAAATTTTCAATGAACATTCTGAACATCGGAACATTCATAATAACATCCTCTTGCATCTCTTTTACGAAATCATTGATCGGTTGGAACTGACTCTCGCAATTGCTCCGTTGTATAATGTCCACTTTAGCCTAAATATCCTCGTAGCAAATCATAAAGGCATACATTACTCCGACCCCTTTCGAATAGGGGGAATAAATGTCATTAAAATACAGTATCTTTTGGAAATCTCGCTAAAATGTACAATTTGTAGTATTATCTGTAGATTTCCACTGTGCATGTCGATCAATCTATATACAGACACGTACTATCGCCACGCGTGTTTACAACACTCGTCAATACCTCGAAGTCTGTCGTCTAGAAGTTGGCGTTCATGGAAATATGAATGAGATTGGAAGACCGTATTGAATTTCAATAGCGCTCCCTTGTGATGTCTCTATTCAATTCATACTGCATTAATCAGTAGCAAAATGTTCAAATCAGAACGCGACTCGAGGGGGTCAGAAAAGGTCAATGAAGAAATTGCCGTAATTTCCATAATGATAGTTCGTTATATATTATACTTCCCTCCCAATACTTGTTGAACGAAAGAGAGGAGCTCGACAAGCGAATGCGCATTCAGTAAACTTCGGGGTTTTTTCGGCACAGACGGAGCTCTCATATGCCGTAATTGATATCAGTGCTATGAATCTACAGAGGCCACTTCGTGCACTTCCGAGATCCATATCGAACATGTTGATTTGATGTTGGGAAGTCGGCTATCTCAATGACGGCAATTAGCTTTGCATGCTGTAATTGGCTATTTTCAACAAGTGAGGCTTATATGTGAGGAAGTGAGTCTTCAAAATGCTCATTCTTTATGAAGAGGAATTTGTCGTATCTATTGTAAAGAGAGGACGCGACGAAACCGAAAATTGTCTTTTATGAGATTTACATTGGATGGTCATAAATTCCTCCAAGAACCTTAACAATATGGTAAGTGTCGATAGATTTGAATTAATGTTAAATGTCCGTGAACTATTGACGAAGTTGATATTATTTTCTTTTACAATTATATTTATATATGATAACTTTCTTTAAGAACACAGGTAATATTGTCATTAAGTGTCCATAAGTTTCAATTAATGATAAATGTCCATGCCCTATTGCACGCATGGACTGTTATAACTTTATTACGTATAATTATAATTATAAACTTCTATTTAGTATTTGTTTGTTTGTTGTTGGTGGTGGGTTTGTGTGTGTGTGTGTGTGTGTGTGTGTGTGTGTGTGTGTGTGTGTGTGTGTGTGTGTTTGTTTTTTTTGTTTTTTTTTTTTTTTTTTTTATTTTATTTTTTTGTGTGTTTTAGCTTGTCCACTTTCCATTGGAAAATGTATTCTGTATTGCTTTCCCATAACTTTTCCACATTGGAAGGAACCGAGTATCGTTTCTCGAAGCTCAGATCCACTATAAGGCCCTATATGTTTTATTAGTGCCGTCGTAATTGCACGATCCCAATGTATAAAAGATTGTAAAGATTATCTTGCCACTTTAATATTTCATCCGTATGAGGGCAGACATAATTGGTTTAAATAATACTATTATAATAATATTATAATAATACTATTATAGTAATCTGTCATAAACTGATGCTTTTGGAATATCACCATCACCTAACATATAGCATGGTTATAATTCATGTTCATTAAAAATATATTTTGAATACGGCTCTTTTAGATTTGTTACCATAGCTAATTACTACTTCTTGATTGATTAAATACATTATACACAGACACAGATCAAAGAAGGTATCCATTTGGATGACATAAATAGCTAAGGTCGTCTCTGGCTACTAATGTTGTCTCAGACTGTGGTAGAATAATAATTCGTTTCCGTGTTTACCAACTTGTAGAAGTGACATCAGAGGGTTACATTATGGGCTGTTGCTGGCTTTCAAGTATACCTTTCGTACATGTTTACTACTGAAGCAAAGGATTACACCCACATAGTGTCTGTTGGAATGCTTCGTTTTCAGTTGATTAAATAACATACTCAACTAAATTAATTAAGGGCCAGTAGCCTTTTTTTGACATTTGCGTTTAGATATATATTGTTTTAACAACGAAGAATTTCCAAATATCTATAGGATTCAGGTACTCTTCAAGAACACGCAGACGTATTGGGAAGAAGAATGGTACCAGATTCTTGTAGTCGAGTATCGAAATTCGGTAGAAAGCTTTGCTACAAAAATATGTGTCGGCCCTTAATTAATTTTGTGCAATATAGATTGTCTGGGACTTGAAGCCATCATATTCACGGCTGGCGAGTGCGAAAAGGTCATCCAAACTCATGACCAAGAGCGTGTTAATCTATGACGAGAGTAGACGTCAAACTTGAGTCAAACTTGGGAAATTAATTATTTAGATATTTAATTAAGTCAGACACATCGTCTCTCTTGAGTAAAAAGTATTGACAGCCTTTAATCGTTCCTTGAAGTCATATTTACTCACATACGCATAGTTAATGCATTTTCGTTTATGACTTCTGTATTTTAAGACTACTTTATCACGCGAACATGACACGTACAAAGCCCAAATATCATATGGTGACTCACATATGTCAGATGTGTTTATTAATCAGGAAACAAGTCACATCGGTGATAACATTTCTCCATACGGTGGGGTTGAGTTTGGGCATTTCGAAATGTGTTCGTAGCTCATCAAATAAATGTGAATGTTTCACGAAACTATTACCACAATGTTATACCCAACAAAACCACTCATTAATTTCCCGATTCTCACGTGGATAGTGTTGGCAGTTTTCTCCCCACGGAATTTGCAGGCCGAATGTTTAGCCCGCGAATTAAACCTTCCAGAAGTCATCAAATCGTGCGTTTAGTCAATGGAGTCCATTCGCAAACTGAAAAATATTAACATTTGAGGAACTAAATGCTAGTTCAACCTACTCCGTCAAAATAACTGATAACTTGAAAAACGATTTCACCTATGCGTTTCTTTTATGGCAAAGCCGAGATTAAATTGGGCATGTTCAAATAGCTTTAAAGATTGTCGATTTTTATTTCCGCCCGCATTTTTCTCTAAAACAACGTACAACAGTATGGCGTGTTATTCTATAGCTAGTGTCCTTGATTCAATCCGTATTTAATATTTAGAATGTAAATAATCCATTAGAAATGCTCTGATGTTGCAGAAGAGCATTAGATCATGACGTTGTGACAACCAAACGGAGCAGGGTACAGTTGCACGACGCTCTTATAGGCTACACTAGTTGTAGTGATTTACAACTTCCGTTACAATAGTTGTAGCGCTGTCTTATTCAAATACCCTACAAGAGCTTCGTGCAACCCGATTCCAATTGTAGAAGACACTATTGTAGCGCTACAAGAGCGTTGTGCAACTGGACCCAGAATCTGTATTCGCTCAGTTAGCATACAGCATATGAATGTACACAGTGCAATAGCCGGGGGAGGGGGTGGGGTGGTGGTAAATGAAGACATATACATGTAATGTATAAGACCGATAGAACTCGATATTCTAAATCGAAACTAGGAACTGCGTATCTAGTTAATCCATGACTCACCTCTAAGAGGAGATAATTCTACAGAGCCTCCAGTGGATGATTTAATATTCAGGAACTTGTAGAGAAAATTGGGGGTAGGTAATTGGACAGTGTTAGAAGGCGGTTTCAATGAATAGACTTCCAAATGTGTTTTTCCTAAATGTGTTATCTCGCTGAGAGGGCTTGTACACCGAGTTGACAACAAAATCTACGATGTAGTTGATGGTCTTTCTTTGCCTCGTTTGTTTTTACTGGTTGTTGATATTATTATTATTATTATTATTATTATTATTATTATTATATTAATAATAATAATAACAATAATAATAATAATAATAATAATATATCATTTTTTAATATTAATGTTGTTATTATTATTATTATTTATATTATTAATATTATGATAATTATTATTGTTAGTAGTAGACTATTATGTTATTATTATATTATGATCATGATCATTATTATTATATATTATTAAGGAGAAAGGAAAGAGAAAACATATAGAGGCAAATATATGTATTTCTATTTCGTTTTTAGTGTGTGTGTGTGTGTGTGTGTGTGTGTGTGTGTGTGTGTGTGTGTGTGTGTGTGTGTGTGTGTGTGTGTGTG
>JAUTBT010002465.1:0-10093 GCA_032361225.1 Lepetodrilus schrolli | reverse complement strand
GAAGTGGTATTATATAGTGACTAATTAAGCGGGTGATATCTCACTCTCTCTCTCTCTCTCCCTCTCTCTCTCTATATATATATATATATATATATATATATATCCATATATCCTACACCCCCTCTCTCTCTCTCTCTCCCTCCATCCTTCTCTCTCTCTCGCTCTCTCTTTCTCTCTCTCTCATGCTGGAGGGTGGAGGGCACATTCAGGAATACACTATACATAAACGTACGAGGTCCTTGACATACAACGTCGGTTCCATCCCAATAGGACGTTCGACTTTGGGAGGAGGCCTCTTCTTCATGGGAAACACTGCAAACAAAACAGCGGAATAAACTCGCTAATCGTACGACGCTGTCACAGTCTGACCAATCAACGATTAGCAGGGCGCTTCATTTGACCGAGGACAAGCGTTACTGAAACTGCCATAAAGGCGTAATTACATTGCACGTAAGATACAACCTGAATACTCAATAAAAGTAAATGAAGGCAGTAGCCCTCTTAGACATTTAAAGTTAGTTTTAGATTATTTTAACACCAAATAATTTCCAAACGTCTACAGGCTGCAGGTACTCTTCAAGAACCTGCAGACGCATTGGAAGAAGAATGGCACCAGATTCCTCAAGCCGAGTTCCGAAATGTGGTAGAATGTTTTCCCACAAAATATCTTCCGGCCCTTAATTTATTTTGTTGAGTATAGGATTTCCATATTGAAAATATTTAGTATGCTTACATTTTCTATTTCAGTCTTTTTACCAATCAGATTTTCTTACCTTTGTTGGGTTTTGGAGGATTAAGGAATGTCACTCTGAAACAACAAAATTGGCGGTCAGACATAAATGATCCAATTAAAACAGCAATAATTGAATTACAGTCATATGCTATTCTTTTTGTTTAAATGCAGCTTGGGCATCAATAATCCTTGATAAATAGGGGATCTCACATGAGCGGTCATATATTGCTGAATTTATTGAACGAGTTGGCAAAAGTTTAATAAATGCAGTAATATCGATTTTCAGACACAAACACTTGGGAACTGGATTAAAGCACGCAGTCAAAATATAGTTCCAAGTACATGTGTAAATAATAAATTAATAAATAAATTAATAAATGTGTTTGCATATTTAATTGAAGACATCTTTTAGCTTTATATTCGACAATTTAAGTCCCAAGAAGAAGCTCTACTAAAAGAGGTTAACAAATACTTTGATATCGCGTATGAATCCAATTATAAAAATTCAGCGTTTTATAAAAAATATAAAGATATTTTTGAAATGGTCATAACGTTTGACCGTATTGCCATGCGAGATTAAACGCTGACATAGATCCCTATATATAACATTGTTTTTGGTACTCACAGTCTGTACAGACTGAAGGCAATGACCCCCACAAGACCCGCGGCGGTGGCAGCGCTGGCCACCCTCATCGGGAGAACTGCGGATGTGTCTGAACCCTGACACACTGGAATACAAAACACGGAAGTGACCTTTGACCTTAGTACGAGGACTCTCAGCTGGTACTGGTAATACTGCTACTATTGCAGCTGTTGTTGTTGCCGCATCCTCGCACCCCAAGGGTGCTTAATTCCGTCCAGGATTCACTTCATGTGGTACCCCTGGCACAAACCTAGAGGGAAACTTGCGCAAGCAGCCAACCAATGAAATCATTTTCCGGATGAATTTGGTGTAAACATCTTTACAATGAAATAGATTTTAATATAATCATTGTTCTATTTATAGCACCTCTACTGTTTACGCGTTTCTCTCTAGATGTGTGCCAGGGGTACCACATGAAGAGAGTACTGAACGGAATTGAGTATCCCGTGGGTGCGAGGATGATGTTGCTACAGCCAGTGGTGCAGTCTGGAGTGAAATACTACTAAGAGGGACCCACAGTAATGCCACAGTCCTGAATCTACTTCCTAAATAAAAGGCAAAGATCTTCTGAAGGCACGGACCTTGTGGCCTAATAGCAGCTACGCCACTGGCTGCTGCTACCACTACTGTTGCTACCGATAATTCTACTACCATCACTACTACTACTACTACTACTACTACTACTACTACTATTACTACTTTTTAAAAATTGGGGCTTAGAGCCGCGTTCAAGATTCTTTCACATATCACGGATTGTCAGTTTATGGCAGTAGGAAACCCGCAACATCCGTAGGACATAGGATGATAACTGCATTGCCACTCTACATCCTATCAATATCGCTTCAGAAAGGTAACTTTTGCGAACATTGATGCCGGGCCCCCGGGGCGGGATTTGCTCCGAAGTCCAACGATCTACCACTGTGCCACCACCCGCCCACTACTACTACTACTACTACTAATATTACTACTATTACTACTACTATTACTACTACTACTACTACTATTACTACTACTACTACTACTACTACTACTATCACTACTACTACTATTACTACTACTACTATTACTACTACTACTATTACTACTACTACTACTATTACTACTACTACTATTACTACAACTACTATTACTACTACTACTACTAGCATTTTTATAGCAATAGCTTTCTGTCCGCATGTGTGGTCCCGCGATGTTAAATGAACATGCAGTTTGCTTTGAACAAATACGGAACCGGACATGGTAGGTCAAACGTCTTAGCTACTAAGGTTGTATGACTTAACATTTCCACGCGACACCTAAGTTAAATCTCCATTTCAACTGCAAAAGTACTTTTCTATTGCCGTTCAAGCTCCCCAGTGCTTGTAATTGATAAGTTTCTAGGAAGCAGTTAAGTTTGAGGTTTTCGTGGATGGCCGTCGTTATTATTGTTAAATCCCACTAGTACTTCGCGAACACCTTGATCTAGTAGTCTATTTATACTGATATACAGTTAGACCCTGTTATACCGGACACTTCCGTTTTGTTAAAATCGTAACAGCTTCACATTACGTTGCTTCCATCATCGTCGTAGCCAGTAATATAATAAAATATAGCCATACAAGTCTGACCGCGGGAATTGTACATTCCTGCTTTTTGAAGGCAAAATTATCTGCAGCCACGGGCCTTGTGATCTAATAGTAGCTACGCCCCTGCGTAAGGTCTTTGAACGTAGCGGCAATGCTCTATTTAGCTAAACATCCTACCGCTATGACGTCTTCGTAAAACAGGGGGACATTACTCTCGATGACAATACGGCGACATCCAGACTGAACCATTTCCCCCAAAGGTCCCCAGATTCATCAAATATGTCTCCTCTGCCATGGTCTTCTTGTCTACAGTATTGTAAAATTCTGCCAACTGTCATCTTAAGAAAGTGGAGATTGTCGCTATGAGTTCATCCTTGTATTGGAAACATAATAAATCAATATCTGCTTACCACGTTTATGATTATGTGACTGTCAATTGTCGGGTAACATGCATTGATTTAACACCTGTTGTCACTATATTCGATATTGTTGAGCAGTTTTCTTCTTTATATGATACATCCCATAGACATGGTGTTAATGAACAGAGGTCTGTATTATCGAAGCATGACCAAGAGACACACGTCTATGTCGCAAACTCATTTCATGTGCCACGAAGTGGCATATCCAGTGCCAAGCTAATGGCAGTGTGATAAAACCGTGTCGTAAACTCATTTCAAAATGCCACAAAGTGGTATATCCGGTATCACATAAATGGCGGTGTGATAAATGCCAACCAGATTTTACTGTAATTAGCAATAGATCGTAAACATCAGAGCCAACACTACCGACAGAACGGGAATGGAAGGTTCAGAGCACGTCTGGTTCCCCAGATTGTACATCCGTTACATGGTTTGGTCCCATGACAGACCGTCATTCAATTCTTCCTCGACTTTCTTCAATGGCGACGTCCGTTGGACTTGGACAGCAGCCATGTATATGTCAACCATGACGGGAAGTAATGCAAATTTGTCATCATATCCACGGACATCGTGTCTTGTTCCGATCAGACACACGAGAATACGGACAACATTTAAGCGGAGGATTCTGTTCCAACGTATCTAAGAGTATGACACGTAGCATTAATGTTTCTCTATCTGAGGATATAACGTACACGTGTAGAGGGAATCGTATCTCTGTGCTTAGACCATGCTGTGGTGCCCAGACCTAGAAAGGGCTTGCAATCGCTATGTCCTGAGTAGAATATATGGCATTGACTTGCATCTTCTAATCATGGGGCAGTCATACTCTTCCCTTCCAAGACTAAATGATACAGCTAGTTTTATACCAACGCTATAAGTTTGGAATTTCCTCATTTGACATTGCCAGCAGAATTAATTATCTTTTTTTTTTTTGGTCATAAACATCACATCAACTTTAAATGGTCTATTTCTTCTCATGGCACGCTGCTCTATACATACCGGTAACTGACAAAGTAAGTGGTCTTCAACATAGCAGCGCCAACTTAGGACAACTTGCATACAGACAGATACCAGTCATAACGGTCACCGTACTAACACGTGCTATCAGCATTCCGTCGATATTCCTATGACAAAAATTGTTGACCATTTCTACCTTCAGTACTTATAATTATTGTAGTCATTTTTCTGTTTGCCAACATTTATTATTAAATGCATCGTGCTATCTACAAAACACAGTTCTTAACGATCAAGTCCAAAGTTCTTGACAGTGACATGACTTGATTGAGATATAACACAACACACATACTTCCAAGATACCACTATCAGTAGAACTAGACCAAAGACTAATCTAGCTACAATATTGACATTTCTGACAAGACCTATTCACAATGAAACAAACTATCGCATAGATATTGCATCGCTAAAATAGAGGCTTAAAGTAGTATTCTGGTTTACGTTCTTGGGTGGCTTCATATGTATTAAATCACGTGTTGTTTCAGTATTAAAACATCGAGACCACCGTCAAGTCGTTATTATTATTGTTATTATTATTATTGTAGTTGTTATTATTATTATTATTATTATTATTATTATTGTTGTTATTATTAGTATTATTGTTATTGTTATTATAGTTGTTGCTGTTGTTGTTATTATTATTATTATTATTATTATTGTTGTTGTTACTATAACACTACACAATATTCAATTGAGGAAAACATTATTTATATATTATATACATGTGAAGATTTAATTAAACTTGAGTATACAATACGGCCCAAGAACACCTACACTTCCAAACCTAGATTATTTGAAGTATTCCACATCCACTACAGCGACAAGAAAATTAACGAAGTCTGAAACTCCCCTCGAGGAAATTACAAAATGTCGAGTTAAAAAAGAAACTAGGGTCCTATATTAACCGGACACGTGTGGCTCATACCTGATTACAGCCGATCGAAACCCTCACGGTGGGACTTCGATTAGATTACAAAACTGTTCAAACCGAGCGTCTTTCCTGAAGATCCGGCTATTTACTACGATCAGCATCAATTGTTAATGGGGAATGTGAGATTCGAACATGGGAAAATAACCATTTTTACCAGCGAGAAACTGTTTGGCGAATCAACGCCCACGGAAGGCCCATATGCATTGGGATTTGTTCTTGAGGAAACCCCCTCAGGGCCTCATCCAGTAAAGTTGAGATGGAGATGCGGGAAGTAAAACTGTTTGTTCTATGTTCGTATATCAATATACCTTATGCCGAGTAGCGATATACTGCTGCGATATATAGCGCCGCTATATCAGATAAGGTGGACTCACACGGGTCGATCGGTTGTAACCATGAGTAGAACCTAATGTCATAGCTCTACCTACTTTAACATTAGTGCTACTGACTACACTGATATTACGTTTGTGATCTACTGACTTTACGCGTGTATAAAAAGTCGTGTTCGTTTAAATAGACCTCGTGCTTTTTTTCAATTCATAAATTATACGGGTGTCAGAGCCGAGTTTGCTTTATATTTTCGTGAAAACAGACCCAAACCCCAGTAGGTTATGGTTATGTACCATCTGCAACATGTGCAATGAACATTTAAAAGTGTATTAAACATTTTCTCTCTATAAATGCCAGTGTTGCTGTTTTGGTTTCTACGTCACGAACTCATTATCATATTACCCACATGCCTCTGTGAACTTGGAAGAGTACGACCGGGTCACTATACTCTATATATGAAATCGATGTAAATGAAATTGGTATATTTACACATGCACTTTTCAATTTTAACTTTTGTAAAAGTATACTAAATAAATAAACGAATCATAAACAGGAGAACATAAAATATTAGTATTCATTCATTCATTCATTCATTCATAATTGATACATTTGTCATAGCTTATATGTAAATTAACAAATGCATCTAGTTCCTATAGACGCATTTAAGTAAAGTATCGTCAGTGTAAGTCCTGCATTGTAAGTCCCGTCTGCCCCGTCTTCTATATCAGCTTCGCTGGACGCAGACGTTAAACTTCAACAAAGCAGCAGCCGTAATCAACTAAGTTGGAAGGCGACCGAAAAAATAACCAACTCAAGAAGAAGAAGAAGAAGAGCAAGCATTAACTTGTTAATATTATGTTAATGTGATAAGAAGCATTTATTTTGAAGTTATTTTTAATTGCGTATTAGTTCCTGAACATGATGTTATATTTATTAATACTATTTTATATATTTGTCATAAATCTGTTGTTAATTTATTTCGACTCAAATGATTTTCTTTTTTAGTTTGTAAATATGGATGTGATGTAAACGTTATTCGAATGTTTACATATACAATAAATAACAATTTATTAAGTACGTGGTTTTAACAATTTATCTTTTTTTGTTAGCTATCGACATGACTTCTCCGTAATATGTAATGTGCTATGTTCGAATGTTTATGATTAGTATACTTGTATAAAAGTTAAAATTACTATGTGTGTAGATATAACAATTAGATTTCAGATATAGACTATAATGACCCAGTCCAAATCTGTCAAGTTCACAGGGGCATGTGGGTAATATGATAATGAGTTCGTGACGTAGAAACCAAAACATCAACAGTGAAATTTATATAGTGAAAATGTTAAAAACACGTTTTAAGCGTCATTGCACATGCTGCGGATGGTACACAGACAGAATCTACTGGGGTTTGGGTCTGTTTTCACGAAAATATAAAGCAAACTCGGCTCTGACACCCGTATAATTTATAAACTGAAAGAAAAACAACACGAGGTCTATTTAAATGAACACGACTATAATACGCACACTACTACGTTAGAACACAGCCTTGTCCCTTGTAATTCTGCCGATTATCTTTCACGAATGTACACTTTTGAAATTCATCATTTGAGATTGTGTCGACTTAATTCATACATTTCAAGCTGCATAAGGGCTCTGGCATTTTGTTTCTCGAATCCACTGTTATTCGGATGTTATCCTATACATATACGGAAACTTTCTATGTATTTCCTATCGGTGATCTACTATCATTTTATTTGTGGTATACGGGCATTACGTATGAGGTATTATGCCACTGTTTGTGTGGTATTACCTACGCAACAGATATTACCTATATGCAATCTACTGAAATATACTGTGTGATCACTATTACGATTTTTGTATTATAATAAGATCCAAGGGAAGCGAAATACCGAATATAACATTACCACTTGTGATAAACACGAGGCAGAGATTTCTTTCTTTACGTTGTAGGTATAATTAAGCAACTGAACGCACTGATAAGAAGCCATATTTTAGTTCCTCGTCGTGTTATGCATTATTTACCCTTGACCGAGTTTGACTAATAGCATTGTCTGGTGACACAGTTATAAACGCCAGTAAGAAGTGTGACAGTCATCTTGTACCATTTATGTACGCCTTATTGGGTTTCGAAATCTTAACTAAAAAGGAATAATACAATTATATACATCGTAAGCATAGAACGAAGAAATTGCCCCACAAAGGAGCATAACAGCAGTATTACTACATCATGATGGTAACTGATGCGTCCTCTTAAACGTCCCTCTTTAAATGTCGCTTTGAAATTCCCATTGATAAGCCTATTTGAATAATTTCTTATATACGTAGGACAAGAAACAAAACGCTGTATACAAAAAGAAAGTGAAATATAGGAGACGTGTATGTGTAATCAACGAGACATTTGTGAGTAATTGTGTGTTCTATTTACAGACAAGGGACACACATAGACTGTCTGCAGTGGTCTGGCTTGTGTCACGGCACTATTACAGAGCAGTCTGAAGGTTGCACATTACCAACACATAAATAACCACGGGGTAGCTCTGTCTTTAGCCCAGTCAGGCGATGGAAATAGAGTGTCTGAGTAATAGCACCATAGACATCGTACACGATGATAACACGTGAACAGTAATAGAATGATAACATATAGAAGTGCAGCATCAGAAAACTGTTCTGAACGATGTGTACGAATCTAGAGAATGATAACATAAGTGTACAGATTCATCCTCGAAAGTACGGCCATTATGCCTACTTATTACTTAACATCCGTCAAATGTTTGCAGAATGGTCAGAATAAAATTATTATATGATATTATATTACAGAATGATAACATGCAAAATGTTCAGGACGACATGTGGGTTATATACAGAATGATATCGTATATCTTATCGTGGACAGAATGATAACATTTATACTGTACACAATAGCAAGGACTGTACAGTATATCTGCTTATTCGTGTAATTAATATTGCTTAATACGTACAATCTATCACAAACGATGGAGACGTTATCCTAAGACCAGTATGTCTAGCTTCCTATAGTTATTTATGTGAATTGCATGTAACTAGAAAAAATAGCCTCTCGTCTACTTCTGGCTAAGCTTGATGTACTCTTTACTGTACAGGCTGTTGCAAGTGAGGCCATTTTCTTGTCATTTTATTCCAATCTTGTCATCCAACAGGTCTCATGGAATGCTTCAAAATTGCCCTACACCGCCACCCCCACCCCCTCGCAAAAAAAGCAACCCATTAATTGAAAGCTTCCCGTTGTAAAATTATACTATTACCGTTACTGCTAAATAGTTACTAGAATAGACATGAGCTGTAGCATTCGGCCCTCCTCGGGCTACTTCCGAAGCGTTAGATAGTCCCTCGGACATGAATGAGGCCCCGTAATTCGGACAGGTCTTCCGTCCGGAAGATCCGGCGAAGGATTGCTATCAATGCACGGGACTATAGTTATGTAATTGTTAGTGACAAGCGAAAAGCGAGAACATTGAAATACATATAGAGACATTTGTATTATATTCTACATATTTTTGAACTATTAGCATAGTTTTGATTGAAAAAGAACATCTACAACAATGTTTGAATAATATGTCACCAAAATGTGGTAGTTCCGAATTCGATCACCGTAGACTCATTTCAAGAGCATGTGACATATTAAACTCATAAAACTTATAAATATATGTATAGCCCTTAGGATATTAAATATGTTACCGACTCTCTAAAATTAATTTTAAAAAATGCTCAAGTCTTTTGCACAATTAATAAAAATAAATGTTTATATTATAGCTATCACTAACTATTTTGAGTAAATATTATTTTTTGTAGAGGGGTGACGTTGGAAAGGCAGAACAGCGGTGTAAGACCGTCGAGTGTCTACAGACGTGCATCAGCATGATGTTGAAACTTAAACTAGCGATAACAAACCAAGTGGGAGGTAAACAGGTATGGCTTCGCGTGAGTCGGGGGAAAATCTTGGTTCAGAAACAGGCCAACATTGGGGGATATGTTACTTAAGTGTAGAGGTCATATCTGAACCATATTATTGCCTACAATTGTAAGGAATACATTGAACCTTTGGTATATCGAACTTTGACACGAAAACGGGATATTTTTCCTATTTAATTTCCTTTTGTAAAAATTGACTTCCGTTTAAAAATAAAATAAAACGAGAGTATACCGAACACATGAGAATTCTGGCAGTTGCATGTGGGTTGATACACTATTGTACAACAAATGAAATATTTAATAAGCTTGCGGAAATAGACCATGGGATTTCAAACGGAAGTGACAAGTTATCTGCCATTGTTGCAAAACACAGTTTCTACAGTTGATCAAATGGCAATACCACCAAAGGTAATTTCACTTGTTTTCAGATATTGGTTATTGACAACAATCCAATTACAATAATTATTAAGCAGAAAAGGACATGTT
>JAUTBT010002464.1:0-10093 GCA_032361225.1 Lepetodrilus schrolli | reverse complement strand
AGACTGTGTATAGAGTTAGAGGTGGAGAGTAGACCCATATCAGACTGTGTATAGAGTTAGAGGTGGAGAGTAGACCCATATCAGACTGTGTATAGAGTTAGAGGTGGAGAGTAGACCCATATCAGACTGTGTATAGAGTTAGAGGTGGAGAGTAGACCCGTCCGTATCTGTATATAGAGCTAGAGGCAGAGAGTAGACCTGTATCAGGCTTTAGAGATAGATAGCAAGCCAGCAGATAATACTCTATAAACATCTAGATTTTAACTGAACCTAAATAATAATAACCATACAAAGTCATACAACTTAATTTCTAATACAGGAACCATGACATATCAATAAGTAAACATTGGCCATTGTAAATTTAATTTCTTGGCATGGATTTCAATCAAGAATCATAATTTCTTTTTGCTAAAGTACATTTCCTTTCCTTAATTGCATGAGTAATATTTCAACAACTTATTTAAAAACCTTCTTTGTGCTAGGCAACTTACATCACCACTCTATTTGGCAAAGGTTTTGTTTGATTGGGGTTTAGAGCAGCTTTAAAGAATATTTCCTCCTTATCACGACCCCTCAGTTTTAGGACCAGAGGAAACCTGGAACAGTGGTCGCCCTGCTAATTAAAACCTGCATATTAATTCTCTCATTAAGGAAATGATGCACAACATGTATAGTAGAATGTCAGAAATGCTTCTGGGCAAATAGTACTAAGTGCAATTTGAGTCATAATGTTGTCATGAGGGTCATTTTGATTCCCTAGTTTGCAAGCCTAGGGTAAACACACCTTCAACACCTGTAGTGAATTGTGGTGAAGTGAAGCTGTGAGCACTGGCTGGTACAGACAAACCAAGGATAGTAACTGGCCTCAAACATCATCAGTTGTGTATCAGGAATGTTAGGTATCAGGAAGGTTAGGTATACTAATTGGACATCCATGGTTGGATCCAACAGGTAGACAGTTAACTCTCTCCACACTGGAGGCAACTGGGGTATATATATATACTGTACATCAAAACAGCTCACAAATGCCATAGCACAGTAACTATGCCATGAATTCCAATGCCTCAGGACATAAGCAGTGGCAGGATGCCAGGCACCTGTTGTGTTCCAGGCAGTGGGTGGCTGACACATTAAACTCACAGTACTGTTACACAAACTTCTAAACTGTTTTAGTGTTAGTGTTGCACAAACATCAAAACTGCTAGCTTACAGCAATAAAGTCTGTACTTAGAGAGTATGCCAAACGTAGTAGTCACTTGGTTTTGATTTTTCTGTTGTTTGAATCGAGGTTTCAAGGAATTTTCAAAATTATATCACTTAATGCCGACTTTACATTATTCTTGGTTTTTTTTTCAGGAAAACTGAAAATGATAAATTATTGGAAGATGAAGAACTTGGTGACTTTTCTGCAGTCCAGAGAGAAACAGGCATCCTGAAGTCTGTGAGTAACTTTTAAATGTTGTACCACCACCACCACAAGAATCATTTTCAAGATACTTTTACTTATATCATGATTTGTCAGTTTAGGGCAGGAGGAAACCCGCAATATCTGTAGCGCTGAATATCTCAGTAAACCTGTGAGCACTGGCTGGTACTGACAGGCCAAGGATGATATATGCATTCCCACACCGCATCCTATCAATATCGCGTCAGAAAGCTGAACATTGATGCCAGGTTCCCAGGATGGGATTTGAACTCGGGACCTTTGGCTCTGAAGTCCAAACATTCTACCACTGCGTTACCACCTGCCCCCTTCTACTACTACTACTACTACTACTACTACTACTACTACTACTAGTACTACTACTACTGTAGAAATTTGTTAAAAGACCAAATTCTGTAAATGTACTACTGCACTAAAGATAAAGATAGTAAATGAAATCTCTTATTCTATTCACAAAACACTATTGTACTATAATTACAGTACAGAAAACCACCACCACCAAAAAATCGTGCCCGAGCCAGTCGAGCCCCACGTGCTCGAGCAGAAGCAGCAAAGGATGATCTGTTTTCGGTAAGATCCACACACATTATTTTTCCCCCAATATATTCTAAGTTTATACCTTGTTTTCAAATGCATACACCAGCATGTTTGTAAAAACCTTTAACAGGTTGTTTTCACAGTGAAGTGATTACCTGTAATGTCCTTCAGTCAATAAAAGAAGACAAGGAAGTGAGCAGTGAACCTAAACCAGCATCTCGGAGGAGCTCTCCAGAAAAGTCCAAGGATGAAACCAGAGATGCTACAGGATCTCAGAGAAGCTCCCCTGAGAAGAAACTCAAGGTGGAAGCTCCAAAAGAAGACAGGAGATTGTCTTTTGAGGCAGCAAAGCAGATGGTGGACAGTATGCTTACCGAGGTCAAGGACAAAAGGGAGACAAGCCCCAAACTGCCAGAAAGTGAGGAGCCCAGAGTGAGGGAGAAAGAAGCTAGTCCTATGAAGAACATACAGCCAAATGGTGGGAACATCTTCATGCAGATTGACCCCACAGTGAGGATACGTGAACCCAGTGAAAAGAGACGCAGTAGAACACCAGTTAAATCCAGTGAGTACTTTCTGTCATAGAATGGCAATAATATGTCAGTTTGAGATGCCATTTAGCAGATATAGTCCATTTGATTGCTAAGGAATTGAATATTCCCAATTACCTCTGTAACAATCATATTATCTCTGTGACCATTACATCACCTCTGGAACTATCTCTTTATCTCTGTAGCCATTGCAATATCTCTGTAACTGTATTATCTCGACAACCATTGTCTGGTGTTCCAGCACCAGCCCCAGCCCCAGAACCAGAGCCCCAGGCCGACAGTGAAGACGGTGCCAGTCTTAGACCCACTAGTGCTAACAAAGACCAGAGGAAGTTCCTGTATGTCGTCAATAGTCTCATATGGGGTTCTTACTTGCAATCATTGAACAATGTAATCAAGGCTGCTGAATGGTCACATATTTCAAGACATTTCCCATTGTTACTGGTGAAATATACCTGCTTCCCTCCACTTTGTACAAGGCAGCATTGTGCCATTCATGTTATGCTATATTTGAAGCATTCAACAAAAAGAAAACAAATATATTTCGTAAAGTCTGTATTAGATAACCATGAAAAATGTCAGCACCCACCAATATCCAAATATTTCATTATGACATATCTGACTCCCACTATTGTGACATCCGATAATGCATAATCTGCTCCCACTCCAGTGATGTGATACAAATATCGGCTTGCATTGAACATCCATATCATTCCCTTCCAGCGTGCCATCAGTGCATGGCGAACACATGGACCAGCTGGTTAAATGTAAGCATGACAACTTTCCCTGGCACACAAGACATAGCATGGTCTGTCCTACTGGAGTGCTTACAGAACCAGACTATCTTCCCTAAGCATCACAAAGCATGGACATATCTCTACTGTATTGCTTCATCCATATTCACTATGCTAAGACATTCTACATAACCATATAGCTTGTGAAAGTGATGTTGAAATATATGTCAAGATAAGTCTGTGTTCATTTACAAATTACTGTCATAACATAACTATTCGATAAGATCTCACATCATAGTTGGGATTTTTAAACATATTATTTCCTATCTTCCAGCTCTGAAAACTCGGTTGAAAGACGACAAATGTCAAAGTGCCCGGAATCTGGCTGTAAACAAAGTGGTCCCCACAGAGGTACAAATATTATTTTATTCACCATCTTTTATTTAGGATCGCCAATCAATAAATCCTTATTTTTCTCCTGGCCTCTACGCTATAAAACTCCAAGGTAACATGAACTCAAGTTTTACACCTTAGCCATAGGAGATAATTCCATAAAACCTGACTGAAATGTTAAATATTAGCCAGCCTTAATACTATGATAGCAATATTTATTAAACAATAACAACAATAATAATAGTCATAATAATAATATAGATTATAAAGTGCAATTATCCAGTGACAGGAACATAAAGTAATAGTTAAAACATTCATTGGTGTGATGCTGTCACAATAGAAGTTTTTAAATGGTGTTTAAAAGTGTCTATGTAACATCTCTGTAACGTCTCTGTAACATCTATGTAATGTATATGTAACATCAATGTAATGTTTATGTAACATCAATGCAATGTCTCTGTAACGTCTATGTAACATCTATGTAATGTCTATGTAAAGTCTATGTAACATCAATGTAACGTCTCTGTAACGTCTATGTAACATCAATGTAATGTCTATGTTATGTTTTAGGAGGAGGACCTGGACCCGTCTAGTCGAGAGCGGTCTCGCTCTGACCCAATGCAGAACATCCTGGATATTAAGCCAACCTATGTATGACTGGACTGCTAAGTTTCATCATCTCACCAGACCGTAATATAATCATCTGATCCTATTGTAGTCTAGCGATCTGTTTGGACTGTACAGATCACGACAGTGTCATCATTTAAATGTCCAAGTAACAAAGTGCTTTACTTATCACCCTGGCCAAATATTGGAATAATTTATTAACTAAAGACAAGAAAAAGACAAGATCATGGAAATATGTATTCATAATACGGTCAATCTCCACATCCTGGGGAGGATTAGTCTGGTGATGGTGCTGCATTCTGGGAAGTCTGCAAACTCCTAACTCTACTGGTGGACGTCTGCTACAGACTGAATGTAAGTGGGACACTTAATGCCACTAACTGAAGGTTGACTGCACATCATAAGGAATACTTTTCATGCAACGCTCCAAATCTGGCAACTACGGCACACAGGATGGAAATGACTACCTACGTGAACATTTAGCACCATGATGGCCTCCACACAACATGTGTCACGTGCAGACAGTTATTTCACTGTGATACTCAGTGCCTTGATTATTGACCATGACTTGCATGTTGCCCGCCTTGGTCAGTTGCTTGTCCTATGTGACAGCTCTACGTGTGTGTGTACAGATTGTGACAGCTCTACGTGTGTGTGTACAGATTGTGACAGCTCTACGTGTGTGTGTGTACAAACTGATGCCGTCGCGAGGATCTCCAGGGGAAGTAGGCAAAGACAGGGACTTTTACTTGTCTCACAGATGAACATGTACTTAGTGCCTAAACTCCCACATCACCTTGCTTCATTACAACCAGTCAGTTCTCAGTATGATAGAGAGGTGAAGGTCAGACTGGGTATGTTTGATTGCATGGCGAGAGTGTCTTGATTTAAATAGAAGGTAGAAATATAATACAAATTATTTGTAATATATTCCGTGAAATTTGAATTAATAAACCCATGAAAATCAGATTATTCTTTGCAAAAAAACAACTTGAAAACTATGCAAACCTGTGTTACTAGTTCAGGCTAGGCCATGTATGTTATTAGCCCGGGCTATGTTTGTTACTACTAATGGCCCAGGCCATGTATGTTACTAGCCCAGGCTATGTCTATTGTTGTGTACAGCTGTTTCCTTCCATGTATACATAGCCACTAGGCAGTGCACATAAGTTGTATTTTCAGATCATCAAATCTGGTGCTTTTCTCATTGAATAAACTTGTTAAATTGCAATAATTTATCATTGTTGTATTTTATAAATAACATGAAAACATCTTCTTGCAATCATTCTTGCAATCATTGTTACATAATTAGAGAAGAACCCACGAGGTACGAATGATTATGGAAAATATGTCCCAAGTGATATTAGTGTTCACAATTCCAAGCTTGAGCAAAGAACTTTTAATATTCATTTCATGAGGGACATATTTTTCGTAATCACTCATATAGAGTAGGTTATTCTAATTATTCAGCATAATCATTTTACTGGAATAAAACATGGAAAACTGCAAAAAAATATGGCGAGATGGCCTGTCCACTGTTGAGCATTTGTCTGCCTACGATGTCAAAATCTCCAACTATCACTTCTGACAAAATTAACAGTTGATTATCTAAA
This sequence comes from Lepetodrilus schrolli, assembly GCA_032361225.1. Taxonomy (NCBI): domain Eukaryota; kingdom Metazoa; phylum Mollusca; class Gastropoda; order Lepetellida; family Lepetodrilidae; genus Lepetodrilus; species Lepetodrilus schrolli. Next base: position 4,194 of record JAUTBT010002464.1, on the reverse strand, counting down.
GGCAACACAGTAGAAATCCACCATGTATGTTGAATAATCTATTTTCCTCTAATAGTCACTCACAAGATTTTTGTGGGATGTTTTACTTGGGCCATGGAGCAGCTTTCAAGATTATTTCACTCATATTGTGGCTTGTCTGTTAGACATCAAGAAGAAACCTACAACACCTGTAGGACATAGTCAACCTGTGAGCACCGGCTGGCACTGATTAACAGATGATATCTGCACTGCAGAAGTATAGTGATCAAATCCTATCATGAGCGCATGAATAGCGAGTTATGAATTTACGATGCTACAATTGTTGTGTGGAATGGGATCTAAATAACTAGGAATGTGTCACTTGCTATGTGTGATTTACTGTTACTAGCGGTGAATAGTATAACCACAAGATACACAAACCACCTGACAGAAAATATGATGCATACATTTCATGTATGTTTTCAGTGTGATAATTAAAGAAGCATGGAAGAGAAACAAAGTAGTTAAATTTGGTGCAGCAAAGTTGTCAATATCACTTAAACGGCAGTGTTAGCAAACTGGTTCTTGACACGGAGTGACTTGTATAATTACAGATTGACTTGTATAATTACAGATTGACTAGTATAATTACAGAGAATGACAGATAGTTCAGGCAGCCCAACAGCCACTCAGCAACTAATAACAAAAGCAATCTCACAAACATAGGAGATATTGCAAGCATTCTCAGGTGTTGTTCCATGTGACTGCAGCTAGTTGACCTAAGTTCCGTGTACTCACTCTGTCTTTGAAGGTGGGTGGCAGCAGTTTGCTGGGGTCCTTGGGGATGGGGAGGTGGATGAAGAAGCCCAGGACGTCGCCCTGCTTCAGCTGGTCACTGTAGTGTTTGCCGTGACTCTGGTGGAACCGCGTGCCTTTCCGTGAGCGCCACGAGTAGCTGAACTTATCGTAACCACACGGCGCTTGCAGGTTGCCTGTGTTAAGAGATCACCAGACATTAACAGTAGCCTGCTATCAAACAGACATTAACAGTAGCCGGCTATCAAACAGACATTAACAGTAGCCGGCTATCAAACAGAACTTAACAGTAGCCGGCTAAACAGGGAAACTAACCATTCATACCTCACTACTTTTAAACCTTCAATAGATCCCTCTCATCACAATGGCAATCAGTATTCACAATTGTAAATAAAAAGTCGGTCATTGAGAAAACGAGTGTTCTTTCAAACATTTGTAGTAAAGGGAAGTAACTCTATAGTATCCGTGAATTTCATGCATGTTCAACGAATAATTTTTCAAAAAGACTATGGATAATGCATTTTGGCATATCAATAACATCAAATAAAATAGATATAGTCAGCCATAATTCAGTCCATCATTTGGGAATCAGCTGCAACTTTTCAGGACAAGCCAATACTAGCAGCAGACTATTTACCTAAAGACTGTGACCAGCCAATACTAGCAGCAGACTATTTACCTAAAGACTGTGACCAGCCATTACTAGCAGCAGACTATTTACCTACAGACAGACCAGCCAATCCAAAAACCAGACTATTTACCTAAAGACTGTGACCAGCCAATCCTAACAGCAGACTCTGGAGGCATGTCTGCAATCTTCACTTCATAATACCAATCTCCACTCTGAACACCTGCATGTACAAAGAAATAAATACATGTAAAATGTTGCAGTATTAGAGTACTAGAGTACTAACATCATACAGCCAGCAGAAGCTACAGATAAGATTGGTCCTGATGTTACTAAGTGTTACTAAGCCGCTGACATGAGCTGTAGCTAGAGAGTCCCGCTCACCATGTGAGGCTCTGACCATACTGTAGCCCTTCTCCCCAGTGACAGACAGCCGGTCATCAGACACCTTCAACTGGGTCGCTGGAAGTAGACAACACTTCATCAGTTGTAGTCAGGTCTGGCATAACGTTAGCGTAATACAATTCACATGCGAAATATTACACTATGTTAGACTCAAACCAAAATTCCAAACAATTACACCTGGGTTGGTTGAATGAACACTACAAAGTCGGATGTGACACGACGCTCTCACCTCTGTCATGGAGTGTCAGTAGGACTTGTGAAGATAGGAAGGTGCGGTACAGATATCCAGGGATGGGTTTGCCGGCCCAGTCCAGACTCTCGTCGAAGGCCTGTCTGTTGGGGGCGTGGGGGTCACACTCCGCCAGGATGTAGCGGTACCCATCCTTGTTGTGGGGGTGCTCCAGTGGATAGCCATGGGGCGGCAGCTTGGCCAATAAACTCAGGTCACTGCTGAAATCATGAACCACAAAATATTCACATCTTGACAGCTAGTTAATGCTGTAATGATTCTAGAGAATTCAATATTTTACATAGAATGGACCTGTATCTTCAGTAGAAATGTCACAAAGTGTGATAAGCTTGATCTATGAAGGGAAGAGGGACAAACATAGGCACACAAGTGTATACGACATGACTCATAAGGAAGATTTGTGAACAACAACGGTGAACCAACCAAATATTTTCTCACAATAGTTAGATTTCCCTGAGTGGTGGTTGGGTGAGAGAATATCAGGATCTCAGTGACGTGAAACAGATCAATGTCCACAGATGTCGTCAACAAGTTACTTACCTTCGCTTCTGTTTGAATCCTGGCTGGAATGATCCATCGAAGGGAGCTTTCCTCTTGGCATTGCGATTCTTACCTACAGCAATGACACAGTGGTATGTGACACAAAAATACCTACATCAATGACACGTGGTATGTGTCACATAAATGTATAGCTCATAGCTCCAAATACACACCTAAACAGCAATGACACGATGTTACGTGACACACACACGTTATGCATAACTGATATTTTTGAAATATTTATCTACAGCAATGTCTCTAGGAGATATCATACATAGCTCTGCAATATTTATCTTGAGTGCCATGAGCGTGCAAGAGATGGAGCGAGTAGCAGAGAGTTGCACGATTAAGCTTTGTACATGTCTCATAATATCTACTATATTTGCATTCACAGCATACTTACTATTCACGCCATACTTATTATTCACATCATACTTACTATTCATGCCATACTTATTATTCACAGCATACTTACTATTCACATCATACTTACTATTCACAGCATACTTACTATTCACACCATACTTATTATTCACGTCATACTTACTATTCACAGCATACTTACTATTCATACCATACTTATTATTGACAGAATACTTACAATCTAACACTGACTATTGACATCATACTTACTATTCACGTCATACTTACAATCTAACACTGAGTATTGACATCATACTTATTATTCACGTCATACTTACTATTCACAGCATACTTACTATTCATACCATACTTATTATTCACAGAATACTTACAATCTAACATTGACTATTCACATCATACTTACTATCTAACACTGACTATTCATGTCATACTTACTATTGACATCATACTTACTATCTAACACTGACTATTCACGTCATACTTACTATTCACGTCATACTTACTATCTAACACTGACTATTCACGTCATACTTACTATTCACATCATACTTACTATCTAACACAACACTGACTATTCACGTCATACTTACTATTCACGTCATACTTACTATTCACGTCATACTTACTATCTAACACTGGAACAGCTTTTGGCGGCTGTACAACCAACTGACTGTGTCTGGTCACCTCACTGAATGGACCAATTTGAGACATGTCCTACAAACACAAAGTATACCAGGTCTGGAGACATGTATTGTTCTGATACTGTAAAACACTAATATTACGCATTTACGCACAATTTGCATGTAATCATCTGATTTGCAAAGTCCACACAGTCAAGCAAGATATGCTTTACTGCGATTACATGAAGTTATTCAAAATTAATTTAAAATAATAATATATCATAGTATTACACTTACCACTTTCATTCCATTTGTCAAGTGAAACATTTCTAGCAGCAATGAACTCTTGACCTCATTTTGCAATCACTCAATGAATATTGATCTCAATATAGGTTATAATGGTGCTGGTAAATTAAGCAATCTAATAATGTACTATTTCATTGTTACTCGTGTTTATCTATCATTTATTTAGCTTGAGAACGTATTTCCTGTCGATTTTGTATTGTATTGGGTTTATTTAAGTCGCTTTCAAGATTCTTTCACTTATATCACGACTTGTCAGTTTAGGGCAGGAGGAAACCCACAACATCTGT
>JAUTBT010002463.1:0-10094 GCA_032361225.1 Lepetodrilus schrolli | reverse complement strand
AGTACAATTAGCAATCTTGGTTTATCAGTATCAGATGGTGCAGTACAATTAGCAATCTTGGTTTATCAGTATCAGATGGTGCAGTACAATTAGCAATCTTGGTTTATCAGTATCAGATTGTGCTTGTATGTTTACGGGTACGGGTACTTGGGCAGCTCCTTGGTGCCAGCGCTACAGGTGTTGCAGGTTTCCTTCTGCCATAAAACTGACAAGCTGTGACATGAACAAGCCAATCTTGTAATCAGCTTTAAACCACGATTCAAATACAACAAAAACACAACAGTAGGAATTCATTTAACTTCTGCATGTTCTCCACCCCCACAGGTGAACTTCTGTGACTTCCCCGACTCGCTGCTGTGCGGTGAGGTGCTGTGTGTGGAGATGGAGATCCAGAACTCTGGCCGCAGTCCCCTCCACCGTCTCAAGGTCACGTCCAACCACCCTCAGTTCTTCACATTTGGCTGCACCAAGGAGCTGCCCAAGTACCCGTACATCTACCAGATGAGGTCCCCGGACCCTAACGGAGGAGGTCAGCAGACAGACTCGTGTAGCATACGCTCTATACCGGAGGTCATCGACATCCCCATAGAGGGAGGCGTCCTTCATCCGGGCGACACGGTGTCGCTGCCGATGTGGTTACGGGGGAATGATATCGGCGGCGTGCACGAAGTGGACTTCCTGTTTTACTACGAGCCGGTCGACGTACAGGAGAGAGACAAGGAATGCATTAGGTGAGGCATTAGCTTGTACAGACATAGAAGTACCAGAACAGTAGGAAGATGGAATAGAAGATTAATGATATGACGTATTAGAGACATGTTCTAATGTTTGTGGTACATAGCTGAACTATTGCGTGCAATTATTTATATATTATAAAGGTATGGTTTACACCTGCCTCTGGCAACAGCATCAATACTCAGAAGTTACATTTCTGGCGTGCCGAGTTTTAATCCTCGCCAAACCTCAAAAAACTCTTCACCCAGGTTCCTGGGCATCTCATTCTATCGTTTTAAAAAGAATTTGGTCTGTATCATAAGTTTTAACATTGCATTCTTTATTCTATTGTGTTCACACTATTTATTCCATATCATTATTTAGCATATCATTTTTTGTACTCAATCATATCCTTCAATTTTAATCAAATGTTTTTTGGCAAGTTTTTCATGCTTCAAATCATTTTTACTTTTATAGAATAATTAATCATTCCTCGTCACGTATGGGTGAAAGATTCCTGCTGTTACATAAAATAATAATTCAATTCAATTCAATTCTGGCATGATCATGATAGGATGTGCTGTCTGGTGTGATCATGATAGGATGTGCTGTCTGATGTGATCATGATAGGATGTGCTGTCATGGCATTGTCATCCTTGGTTGGTCAATACTAGCAGGTTTACTGCAACACTCAGCTGCAAGTGTTGCAGGTTTCCTTTCTGTGAACTGAGAAACCATGATATGAGTGAAATACTATTGAAAGCTGCACTAAACCCCAATGAAAATGTTTAAAAAATGAAGACAGTTTGGTATATTCTGCTGTGCGTGTTCCAGACACCGAGTGTTGCGTCACCGAGCTGTGATCACTATGGTGGAGTCGCTGCGAGTCCGAGCCGTCGTCAGTAAGCCCAGTGTCTGTGTGTCGGGCAGCGCTGGACAGGAACTCAATTCCTGCATCATTTCCTGTGAGCTGGAGAATCTCAGTCAGGTCTGTAGATAACTATTAAAGGATAACAAACATGATATTGATGTAGCATGTTAACCAAATTATTCTGATATGTCCATGATATGACACAGTGGTTACAGTCTTATAGTGATCGGCCATTGCTGCAATTGTGCCGGGTTGTTACATATTTTACAGGTTTTATTCGACCAAATAAGTTGCAAGCCACTAAGTAAAATAATCTTTGAAGCCAATATCAATCCAGAATGTTATGTTCCTTTTGAGCTGTGCTAAGTGTTTGGAGTACTCAGAACACACAATATTGTCAATGGAACGTCTCGCAAACTGTCTGTACTCGCACACTGCAGCCTGTACTCGCTGGCAAATAGTGCAGACCGCACAGGAAAAGTACAGTGGCGTTGCCACATCTAAGGCAATTCTTTGCCACCATCTTACTTGTGCGAGAGGTGTGCGAGTCGTTCCTTTCACTCAGCACACCGTACTGTAGTACCGTCACCTGTCTGTCTGAGAACACTTTGCGCAGCTCAAATGAACGGGGCCATAGGTTCAGGTGCACTATCAAGCTGTTGTATGACCTGACCTGTGTATGTTACAGATTCACGTACACAGACCACACATAGAGGAGCTTCAGGTGACACAGGTATCGTGCGCCAGTCAAGACTGGGTGGTCAACTCACTCAGCATCAACGAGCAGAAAGACGTACGTATTGGGAGTCGACACACACTGCAACTGGCACTCAAAGGAACCAAGTGTAAAAACGGTGAGACAAACTTTGTAGATGAGGTGACCTGTATCCTTACGTCATCATTCAGTCATCACTTCCTGTCGACATATGTAGCGAAGTCAGTCAGTAGTCTTACATCATATCCCATATATACAGTGATGTCTCTGCATCTCCTCATTTTCTTTATTTTACAGATGGCGACATCAAATTCAGTGAAGTTTGTTTTGATATGCAAAAGGTGAGCTAACTTCTTGTTCGTTAAATGTGTTCACAGTAAACATTTTTGTATCAATTACTTCCAATACCTTAAGCCATCGCGTATAGGTAAAATCACTCACTCTAATGCCTGTCATCTATGGAACAAACTAGCATATTGAAGGTTCCGGGGCCCGGCATCAATGTTTGCAGAAGTTACCTTTCTGACGCGATAATGATAGGATGCACTGTCTGTAGAGTGGCAATGAAGTTATCATCCTTGGTCTTGTCAGTACCAGCCAATGCTCGCAGGTTTACTGTAACATTCAGCACTACGGATGTTGCAGGTTTCCTCCTGCCATAAACTGACAAACCGTGATATAAGTGAAAGAATCTTGAAAGCAGCTATAAACCCCAATTCAATTTTTTTTAAATATCTTTAAGGGTGTTGAGAAAGAAAATAAGAGCACACTGATCCATTGGCCGGGGTTAATTATGTAGTTCTATGAGGATTTGTCTTAATATAAGTGTGTACATTATTATTATTATCTATTCAAATGTCAAAATTCAGTTTGGGATAGGGGCGTAGAACATAAACTATGAATAACATTATTATAGAGACCAATCTTAGAATTTAGATGCATCTTGTGACATCAACAATTCACTTTTTGCTTGCTAATATGTCAGGATAAATTTGATGTTACTGTAGCATTACTTGGTGTGTTACACACGCTGTATTCTGTTATCATTGTGCTTTGTTCAGATCAACAGCGTTCAGACGCCATGCTGTGACTTCTACTTCCACTGCCCGGCGTACAGACAACATGTGTCGTCCTCTACCGCTAGTCACTCAGTCCCATCTGGCCGATCATCATCTCGGAGAGTGACCAATACTGACCTCTCTAGTCTCAACAAGGCCCAGGAAGTCTGTCTGACGCTCATCATCCTGTGGAAGGTACATTTGTTTTTCTGTACATCTGTCTCTTCTGTACATCTGTCTGCTGTCTTTCTGTACAACTGTCTGTCTGCTGTCTGTCTGTACAACTGTCTGTCTAGGATACCCTGGTATACACTTTATCTTGCAATCTTTTCTTCAGGGGTGGGATTTGTCATGTTTTTCAGGACCCAAATTTATAGTAGTGATTTTCTGACTTTTTAGTCTTTCCATTTGTCATAAGCTTAAATACTTTTTTATTGTATTGTTCTATGTTGTCTAATTTCACATGCCACAGATCAACTATAATAGCAATTAAATATTTATCTGGATTAAATTGATGGTTATGATACTGCATAGTTTGTTAGTAATATTCCATGGAGGGTAGAGGAATTTAACAATGCCAAATCAAATGAGATTATGTATGTTTGCATTCCACGGAATGATCGTAGCACTCAGAGAGTCGTAACTCATGTGCATATATAGTTCCGCCAGATAAACATTGTGGTGGTCCCCTTTACTATCAGACGTGGCCAGAATCGAATGTCCAATAGTAAAGGGGGCCAACACAAGATTTAGCTAGCTGAACTAATGTATGCGTAGAGAGTTACAGATCTCGTAGCACTATGATTGCTGATTGACAATGTTGTTTCAGGCTTTTGTGGCCCAGGAGAACGGTCAGCTGAAGATTCTGGTCGGTCAGCACCATGTCTGCGTGGACAAGGTGGACACTGTCACCACAGCCTATCCCATCGTCACGGTCAGTTCCATATGGAATAACTCTATGAATCCTATCTCTACCAATAGCATAATGCTTAATCTGGGGTTATATCATTTTACTATGATCAAAAGCGGCAAACTACAACAAGATATTCATTTCTGGTGATATATTTTATTTTTAAAGTCACTATACCTGGCCCCTATTCCACAGAACAATTGTAACTCTACAAGAGTCGCAGCGCCACATACAGGTATAGGAGTTATGGTAGCCTATCGATAGGGTGAGATGGGGGCGGGTGGTAGCGCAGTGGTAGAACGTTTGAGGCAAAGGTTCCGAGTTCAAATCCCGCCACAGAGCCTGCAATCAATGTTTGCAAAAGTTTACCTTTCTGACGCAATATTGATAGGATGCGCTATCTGTAGAGTGGCAATGCAGATATCATCCTTGGTCTTGTCAGTACCAGCCGATGCTCACAGGTTTACTGCAACATTCAGTGCTACAGGTGTTGTGGTGTTGTAACAATAGTTCATGGTTACGTCGGTGGTAGGACATATAAAGAGTTAAACAATGGAATGATAATGTCTAATAAAGAGTTAAACAATGGAATGATAATGTCTAATAAAGAGTTAAACAATGTCTAACAAAGTGTGTACTATGTCTACGAGTTAGATACTGTACTGGCCGATGTAATTTCAAATATCGATTGTGACATCTCAAGCAAAGCAGATGATAGACTCACTTTTATATTCCACAATCTGAGAAGAAAAAAATTAAATGCTGTTCAGAATTTAAATTCTTGCCTGGATTCACCAAATTATGATGGCAATACAAATTTATGAATGTTTGGCCAGACTGTAAGGACTATATGAGTTGTTGGGGAAATAGATTCAGAAATCTGTGTTGTTAGCCAAATGATGTAATGTTTAACTGTGTCCACATGTCTGGACCATATAAAGGTTGGGTGAGACTTGAGGAATCGTGACTTATATGTGTAGCATACTGTCAGCCCTGTGTGTGTCCGCTCCTCACATTGCCACCCAGCTACCTACCAGTGTGTCTGTACTTTCAGTTTCCTTATTACGTCCTCATCACTCTCTGGCCTGATGTCTCTATGTGTTGTCTTTGTGTACCACGCGCCAGCTCACAGCGTCTCATCTACCAAATACTCCACATACACACGAGCAGGAATCTTACTTCTGTCTATCCTCAAAGTCAATTGGAATTTCGGATATGTTTATATTGGTCATGTAGATATTTGTTCTGCTTTGATTGTTGTTCAGTTCTGTTGTGGTGATGTCATTAGTGCACTTTGAAAGTACGGTTTATCAGTTGATGTCTGCGGTCTCCCACTGACAAATTGTGAAGATATTGACAATTCATCACGTACACTCGTGGCAGGATCTGGTATCTATGTAGAATGCTAGGTTCCCACATCTGGATATTTGTATATCTGTGTTCCCTACCGGGTGTTTTGGTTATGTGACCCATACTTGGAATGTGTGTCCCCTACAATGTCTTTGAGATATTTGTGGCTCCATGTGGTCTTACAATTGGAAAACCAGATATTGAAAATATTTCAAATAACATTGTTCATATTTATGATGTAATTACCCTTTACGTTAACATTGTCATGTTAACATAATATGTTCAATCAAATTTCAACATTTCATGTCCAATATTTCACAACTTGCTAAAATGAAAATATAATGAGATTGACATGCCATTTTTACACACGTATGTAATGTCTATCTTTGGCACGTGCATGTATAGAGTTGTCAATGAGGTGTGCACAGAGAAGTGATACATTCGAGTGACTAACTTCCTCCACCAGGGGAGTTCTTCCTGTAATGTCCACCAGATATAAATATACCCTCCAAGGTCACGCTGTGTACATTGAATAATTAGGAGTGAAATTAATGTTGTACGTCCCAACACTTTAACGAGGGACTGGCAGCATTGATTTCACAGGAGACTAATAATACGTAATTCCAACTGACCAGTGGGTTGTTCTTTATTCCTGTCCATAATGAATTTTAATGAAGCAAAGTGTAATAAACAAGTGAAAATAAGTTTACTTTGTGGAATGACCTATGCACTTCCTGAGTAATGTGATGTCATAGCCACTGTCAGTAACACATCACTATTATTGTTACTTCTGACTTCATTGTGTCATTAAGACATAGATGACCAATGAAATGAATTGTTTTTCTTTTCACGTTGTATCAGTTATTAATATCTTTGCCTCTATATTTGTTTGTCACTCGTGCCATCACCTCTAAATTGTTTCTATGCATGAAGAAAGCTAATTGAAACATACACTTGAAAATCTATTTATAGTATGCGGATCACGACTCACTATTGCATGTCACGATAAATCAAAATACTCTGTGTTATTTTATCTGTTTGTACAGAAGTTAAAAATCTTCGGTGAATATTTGTTGCTGTTATTTCAAAATCTTCGGTGAATATTTGTTGCTGTTATTTCAAAATCTTCGCTAGTGAATGGCAGCAGTTATAATTTACGAGACAAATGAAGTAAAGTTCCAGTGACTACACAACATAAAAACTCTGATAATTGGTTGGTGCCAGAAGTGATATATATCTACGTTATCGCAACATATGCAACACACTAGATGTGAAAGCCAACAAATCCTGCCTCGAGTTATGCATCAATGGTTTGTGTTAAAGGTTATCACCAATCATGGGTGGCTGTTTTTGCCATGGAATTAAAGTATGGATTACATCACATGATTGTGCGACTCGGTCAACATTGCAACATTTTTAATTCATTAATTTATAGAAAATGTTCTGATACCTGAATATTTAGAACACTGATAATTTTTTTATCTGGAATATTTCCATTTATCACTAATTATTTTGTCCCATTGATATTTACACTGCTTAGCAAAAGCAATATTGTAATGTATCATAACATTTTAAGACACTTATAAGCCTAATTAGAAAAATGAAAGCTCATCTATTTTCTTTTTGTCCCGAGGGGCTCCAGTAGTTTATTAAACTGACTCTTGATGATCCCTGCAGCTAATCAAAGCAATTAGCTAATTACCAGTCAGTGATGTGCCTCCTGATAGTACATGCATTGGCGGCTTGCTGGAGATACCCATATTGGACATGAATATCTTCAGGAACCATGTGTTTGATACATTTCTTGACAACGAATTTACAACAATCGCAGCTCTGGTTTTAAAAAGTATTCTGTACTTGAACATTCTACGTCTACACCTTGTCCTTTTGAGTTTCTTTTTGGAATGAAAAAACGAACATCACTTTGGATATATCTTCATTAGAGAAGTACATTAGTTTGTGTTGATAGGTGTTTGATTATTTACCAGTCTTGTGCAGTACAGATGCGTTCACCATACTGAAGAAAAAACAATTCCAAAAGTGATGGCTACCATGTTGTTCAGTTGTCATTGCTTTAATGATTGGTTTACCCGTGAACCATGTTTTAACTGGTTACTATGACAACTATTTCTCCTTGTTACAGGCTCGGCGTGGAACTTTGACGACGACACAGACTCCACAGCATCATCCGAGACGGTGGCCACGAGCTGCTCCGATGATCCGAGCACATCGCGAGTGCCGCAGCTGTATTATACCACCCCGCCCAGAGCAGTGAGTACCTACAGCATGTCTTATCTTCTGGGCATCAGTGTGGTGTTGATGGGGTGGGCATCAGTGTGGTGTTGATGGGGTGGGTCAGATGGTAAACAATATTGAGGACTAACACAAAGCTGGTTTGGGTAGGATAAGATGGGGTGTGCGAGATAGTGAACTGAATAGGATAAGATGGGGTGTGTGAGATAGTTTACCAGTTATCCTATAGACAGTTTAGTTAGAGTAGGAGTAGGTGCTTGAGATGGTGATATATACAATTTGAATCAGATTAGGGTTAGGTAACCCTGGTAAGAAGGGGCGGGTGAGATGGTAAACTGTGTCTCGATGATAGCTGGTAGAACATGATGGGGTGGGTGAGATGGTAAACTGTGTCTCAATGATAGCTGGTAGAACATGATGGGGTGGGTGAGATGGTAAACTGTGTCTCGATGATAGCTGGTAGAACATGATGGGGTGGGTGAGATGGTAAACTGGGTCTCGATGATAGCTGGTAGAACATGATGGGGTGGGCGAGATGGTAAACGGCTGGATGGAGTAGAGGGGGAATTGGATGGGTTGGTGAATTTCTTATGTATGTTGGTCAGTAGGATGAGAAGTCGGTGAATGGTGAGATGGGATCAACTAGTTAATGTACTACGTACAATCCATTGTCCTTTACTAGTTCCTGCTTGGGATTTTCATAAATCTTTCAAAAGCTGAAACAGATAAATTATTCAAACATACTGCACACCATTTCTCCATAGTTCATCATGTAAACAAACAAGACACATGATATTTAATGAATGAATGTATTAGCACGATTAGTATGACTAGCATGATTAGTATGATTAGTATGATTAGTATGATTAGCATGATTAGTATGATTAGTATGATTATTTGATGACTGTGACATGCCATAAACCACAACTAAACTCTACTAAAACATTACACATCACTAGATAGTCGAATAGTAGAACCAACTATACTGTACAACCACTAAGAGTGAGGATATTATTGGTCCCTATTCATATTGTGCATAGCTAAGGTGGTATTGACTAGGCATCCCATCTACGGCGCCTGAGTGGCACCCCCCCCCATGAACAATCCCTCCTTATCCTACTAAAACTAACTAATGGCCCATATTGTCCCCAACAGTCCTGATAAGGTGCTCATTGCTGTCACTCAAACCCTGGGCCTGGACTGCTGGACTGCTGACATAGTTAGCATGCCCTGGACCGACCCAACCGACTGACTGACAGACTTAGAACTGTATGAAGCCCTGGACTAAGTGATTGACTGATAAATTAAACTAACATTGGGAGGGCTAGCAGCCAGTTGTATACCCTGGACTAACATGGTATATAACTAACATATCCTGGACTAATTGCCAGGTAGAACTATAGACAGATGAGATGTAGTTGTTAATGTTAACCTTCTTGTACCGTAAATGGCAGATTGGGTGGTATACTCCCCAGTATGTTAAGTAGGTGAAATGAGTAAATATTGATCCATTGACTAGTGTAATAATGTAGCACAATGAGCAAGTTTTCGAGCACACTGTAAATCATACATTATTATTATTATTATTATTATTTATTATTATTATTATTATAATTATATGAAGCTAGCTTGCCCTAGAGTGAATAACCATTTGTTAAATGTATTTAATATACCCTGTACATAGAAATAATGGGGAATACATTTTCTATCAAGAATTTTCTATATAACCGTTATAGGTAATGTTTTAAAACTTAGTTCTTTTGAGACTGATAGTGGGGTCATACAGGTACATATTTCTATTTGATTTCTACATCTACAATTAACTTTGTACTAGTATTTGCTATATATCTCTACAAGTCATCATTCTCCCGAAGCCCTGGTTAGTATACTAAGGCTGGTTCCCTACTCAGTATACTAAGGCTGGTTCCCTGGTCAGTATACTAAGGCTGGTTTCCTGGTCAGTATACTAAGGCTGGTTCCCTGGTCAGTATACTAAGGCTGGTTCCCTGGTCAGTATACTAAGGCTGGTTCCCTGGTCAGTATACTAACTGGTTCCTTGGTCAGTATACTATGGTTGGTTACCTGGTCAGTATACTAAGACTGGTTCCTTGGTCAGTATACTATGGTTGGTTACCTGGTCAGTATACTAAGGCTGGTTCCATGGTCAGTATACTAAGGCTGGTTCCCTGGTCAGTATACTAAGACTGGTTCACTGGTCAGTAT
>JAUTBT010002462.1:0-10094 GCA_032361225.1 Lepetodrilus schrolli | reverse complement strand
AAACTCTACTTGAACTGGGCGGGACTATCTGTTAGTGTTTATGATCAACACCACGCACACACACACACACACACACACACACACACACACACACACACACACACACACACACACACGTACACAACACACACGTACACACACAGCCCCCGCCCCCACACACACACACAGCCCCCGCATATTACAGATTTGCTTGAATTTGTTTTCATTATAAACTCAACAAAATTAATAAAAGGCCAGTAACCTTTATTGACAAATACCTTTAGCTTTATATTAATTTAACAACAAAGAATGTCCATACGTCTACAGGCTCCAGGTACTCTTCAAGCATTTGCAGGCGTCATTAGAAGAATAATGTCAAAAGATTCCACAAGCAGAGTTCCAATATTTAATAGTAAACTTCCTCACAAAATATTTGCCGGCCCTTAATTTATTTGGTTGAATATATATGCGCATGTTATCATACAAAGGCAGCATAGGAACGGTAACTCAGAGAGTAACACCAATTATAGACGATGTAAGCTTCATGCATTGCCCCAATAACATTGAAGAAACAACCATTTTCTAGGTGACATTATTTACTTAATGAAAATGCCAAAACTCGCCGGTACTCGGCCTGTGAACTCATACATACAGTGCCATCTCTAATATCTATGTACTTAGCGCCAATGTATTTCCTCGAGAAGACGGATCAGAACTGATAGTGCTGAAATATTGATTATGTTATAGATGGAGGACCAATTTCCTGTATTCAGTTTTCTGACGCTGTCTGTTCTTTCGTGGCAAAACAGAGAATAAGCACTTCACTTGCTCAAACTCCTGAGCACCTTCTCGATATATGTATATGGATTCCTGGCATCAGGTGGCAAACCGTGGTAAGATCGCCATTGCAATTACCGCCACCACCAACCACAGCTTACAAGTGAGAGCAAATAACAAGGGAGATTTCATTGCATCGATCAGCAAATGACTGACTACAGATCTTAATTTGTAATGCATTTCACTAATGTACACTGACTGACGATTAGTCGGGATTTGAGAGATGCATTTTCAATGAAATAGTACATTTAATGCGGTTACTTCTAGAAAATAATTAATGTTCTCGGGGAAAGCTGTCAAGGGCGTGTCATTTAGGGCACGCCATCATTATCTACAACATGATGTGTGATTCTGCGGGGACAATATCAACTACGTTTCAAGCAGTCAGTGTCTTACACTATAAAAGTAAAAATAACACATGTGTGAATGGTGCGTCAATTATACACATATAATATGATTTTTGACATTATATCATGTATTCCTACAGGGTATGGTTTTTGGTGTGTTTTTTTATCCCCCCATATTAAATAATAATAATGAGATTTATATAGCGCAAGTGCTTACATGCACCAAGACATGCTCGTGGTTATGGTAACATATGGCAACATGGATCCTCAATGGTAACACTGATCTGTTATTTTAACGTGCATCCATGTGGCAATATGTATACTCCATGACAGCACACATTGCCATGTTTTCCTCAATGGTAACATGTTAAGATGGTAACACGCACAATTTATGGTAACAATAATTCTAATTTATTCTATATAGTAACATATGTACCATTATGGTAATATTCGTCATAAAGCATCTTCGATGGTAGTATGCATCCTCAATCGTAACACCCATATCCTCGTGCATACGCTATAGTAGTGTCTGTACATGGTAACATTTATCAGCGATAGTAACACGTAAAAGAAAAGAAAAACAGTATACAGTATATCCTAATAGTCAATGAAGGTCATAGTTATAACAAGTGTACATAAAGGGTAGCGGGCAGAAAAGATCCTTTCACTGATTAATGGCATAATGAAAACATAGAATATTCCGAATGGATACTATATCACTCGCAGTAACCAAGTCTATATTTAGAAGGCTACAGTTATCGTGCCAGGGCAAAACGAATCTGAATCAAATGGATTCATTGAATAATCTTTCATCATATACGTCGCGACCGAGACTAGTCATTAGTCATCAACTCGATCTGATTCAATTACTGACCCGATTCACTCCGCATGAACAACCAAGAAAATGATTAAATCTAGCAAAAATACGTAAAGGGACTTTTTGTAAGAATTTAGGGCATCTATATCGAGACCAATATCAGGAGATTCAATTAAAATCCACAGAATCTAGGTAGTAGCTAGTCGATACTGCATCAAGAGCCACGCGTTAAGCTTATTAAAGAAATAATCTCCGACATTTGGACTGAAAAGTTGGTTTGATTTATCTTGTCCATGATTATATAAGCCACGCTTCAGATTTGGAGATGTTGAAAGCATCTAGTTTGTTATTTGAAAGCAAGGCACTAAATGCCCTCCATGTCGGAGATTGTTTCGGATTTATGTTATTCAATGCATACTAATCAAAATGTTATTTTGAAAACCCGCCTAGTAAAATAGTTTGTTATATAACATTTCTGGATCCACTTTCGTGAAGGAAACATTTAACTGCATGACCATCAAACACGGGTCATTGCAAATATTGTCAAATCCATACACTGTAGGTATCATGGGTATTTAGTAATAATAATAATAATAATAATAATAGTTGTAGTTGGGGTTTATAGCCGCTTTCAAGATTCTTTCACTATATCATGGCTTGTAAGTTTTGGGGCAGAAGGAAACCCGCAGCATTCGTAGCGCTGAATGTTGCAGTAAACCTGCGAGCACCGGCTGGTACTGACAAGTCGAAGGATGATAACTGCATTGCCACTCTGCAGACAGGGCATCCTATCAATATCGCGTCAGAAAGGTAACTTTCGCGAACATTGTTGCCGGGCTCCCTGGGCGGGATTTGAACCAGTAGTAATAGTAAGATTAGTGGTACTACTACTACTACTACTACTACTACTACTACTACTACTACTACTATTACTACTATTACTACTACTACTACAAACATATTAATAATAATTTTCATCATCATCATCATCATAAAATACAAACAAATAAAATACAGGTCCAGTCGAAAAACACAACCAACAATTGTTAAATATCTAACTCTGCCTCAAATCTAAAATCATGACATTTTACTATACAAGGGCCCGTTCCACAGAACGATCGTAGCGCTACGAGAGTCGTAACCCCTTAGCAACTTCATGCTAACGTACAGGAGTTACGAGTCTCGTAACGTTACGATTGTTCTGTGGAACAGGCCCCAGCATACTAGGCAATATATACTACTAGTATATCACAGAAACTATAGCTGTTGCAGTTGCAACTGCATTCAAACAAACGAAGGATATTATTAGTGATGCCTATTTTTATTATTATACACATTTACATAACGCAAATAACCAGAACAACTACTCAAATGCACTTTTGAGAAATCTGTGGACAAGGATCATCCATACACTTCAATAAAGAAGTTTGTTTTTAGTAATTTCTTGAAAGTGCAAAGTTTGCTTACCGATTTCGGTTTCTTCTTTAGATAGGGGGGGATGACTGCCCCGGTTTGGTCCATTGCCTGTATGCTGCTGAAGACGAGGGATGACAGAGTTGAACGCCGTTCCCCGGGGTACCGTTGTCTTGAACTCGACGGGTACATACTCCGGTCAATCTCTGAAATCTCAATAACTGTAAATATTTTAGTGATAATGAATAGTTCTCAAATTAAAATTGTTTACATTCTAAGACTATAATTCAGTTTAAAATATCAATGCATTCAACACACTGTTCGCTAGTAATTTATTAATTTATAAATTTGAAGAAAAATGTAGTAAGATATGTTAGAAGGTTGTATAAGATTGTATTCAAATTGTTGTTTGTCTGGAAAGCTTTTATATAATATATTAGCGTTAAAGATTAATGATAAAATATCACGAAATCGCCAGTGTAAGGATTCCTAACATCATCTAGAGACATCGTATAGGAAATTTGTGAGACCAAAGATAATTTTATTGGTTGTCGCTAGTTGGGTTAATACATCCACATGGAATGGTTACTCCACTAAGATAATATTTGTATGGGTCACAACAGACAACGTAAACCATGCTGAATATACTCTATTTCATTTTATATGTTTATATTTTCAATAGAGCCAATGTATATGTCATGTATACATTACCGTAGATTATAGGCTTATGGACAAGCAATATTCCTTACACACTGTACTAGTTAGTAGCAGAGTCAAATATCAATACAAATCTGTAACATCTTGCAACGGACAGCACAACCCATGCCATTACTGATGTTAGGAATAAATAACACATAAACAATATTATCTACATTTTAGAATACACCTGGATCTATAGTTACATTATAGGTCACGCTTATAACACTTCTCAGAAAATCTTAGAAAACACGTCAAGATCTATTCTAAGCGCATACAAGGGTTAATAGATTAGATTAATTTTACATTCATTCATTTACATTTTCCTTCAGAAATGCCTTGCCAGATTACTTTAATCAATAGAAAGCCAACACTTGGATATATACCTAATAGTATACACCGCATCCATATTTTGTTGTTGGAATCATAATAGATATAGCTGCTACGAAATATGACGCACTTGATATTTATTTGTTTCAAATTACGTCTGCTAAATATGTTTAATAAACAAGTCTATTTACGTGTAAACCGAATCCATGCTATTTGAATGAGACACAATAATACAAATCAAAACTGTAATATGAATTAGTATTGTGTTTATTTTCAGAATTTGGTAAGTCGAGCTATATTTAGCAGTAAATAGTTATCATGATACTGTGTGATGGCACGACCATTTACATTGTAACGAATACTATGTGGAAATGATACTATAAATTATATGTATACACAGACACACACACACACACACACACACACACACACACACACACACACCCACACACACACACACAAACACACACACACACACACACACAATGATGTTGTATATGCGGGGTATCCATATATACATATGTTTTCTGCATATCATGTCCTATTGTTTTCTAAAAATAATGTGTTATTGCTTTCCTTTGAGGTAGGACATAGTATGTCCTAAGCTTTTAGTTCTATTTTGGGATGAAACATTGCATCATATACACATAGCAACCAATGGAAGTACATAATTCATTTCCGATGCAAGTCCTGAAAGTAAAATGACCACAAGCTGTCTGTGTTGTTCGCAGTGGGAAAATATGATAGCAGACTAAGAATGACTTCTAAGAATGGTAAAATGGAGGTTTCATAATTATGGCTATCATGTTTATCACTCTCAAGTTCTGAATGTGTATTGTGTATAAATAAATAAATAAATAAATAGTCCATTTTATAAAGCGCATGACTCCATGCTAATGCATGCTCGAAGCGCAAAGAGTTATTACATTATTACCCCTGTCAATGGATTTGTGTACACTCAATCTCCTTCTCAACTCCATGGGGATCATACAACCCAAGCTGCCGTTCAAGGCGCTACAAGGTTTATGGACATTATCCTCCTATATGTAAGATATACATGATGATATCATGCTAGATAGATTTTGGCTTACTGGACATAAAAATCAACACAGTATAATCTGATAATCTGTTAATATGCTATATATGAATTGTATTAATTGTGATTAAGATGATCAAATTCATGGAACTTTAATAGTGGTAACTAAATAAGGTTTTAAACAATATACAACTACAATTGATCTCTAAGATATTTGTCAAGGATGATGTAGTAAACCAAATGCTAACCAATACGCCAGCAATGCAAACCGTTTATATATTTTCTGTTTAAATAAAATCCTGATAATATGTACCGATGCCATTTAGTTTGGGAACTGTTTCCAAACAATTGTTAATTTGGAAGACATTCCGTTAGTACTAAAAGGTATATCGTCATTAGTCTATGATGAAATGGACAATATATCCAACTGTGCCGAGACGCATCAAATTCTTAAGTGTGTCTCCTTCGTTTAAAAGCAAAGCCGAGAGCTATTTTTCGCTGAATGGGACACTTTCAACACATTCCAAGAATATACATGGCTTCCCGAATCGCTTAATGCCGCACAATGGCTCATCATAAAAGACTCTTGCTTGGGGATATCATTGTACGTAGGAATGAGACTGGCATACCTTCTTGTGGGACTGATTTTGTAATTTGGTTGTGTTGAATTTCGGCCAGTGAATGGCTGCGCCTGTAGGGTGGCACTCCTTTTCGCATTTGTTCTTGTTGGACGTATGCTTCAGCCCCTGGCGTGAAGGGAACCCCCGGGTGGTATCCTGATCCATAACTCGTGCGTCTGTCGCGAAGCTTCTTGCGCCCCAGGATGCGGTGCAAGTCCTCGCCTTCTAACGTTTCCGAGTCGGAGAAGTCTGAAAAACAACGAGATATGACGTTGGGTTTCAGTGCCGTTGGGCATCTTTCCCACTGATATCTGCACTGCTGCGTGTTTAGAATAATTAGGCGGATATCTTAAGGCATCTAAGTCCTGAGATAATAACATACATTTTACCTCAATACAATGGTTTTATGTCCTGATTCGTGCTCGTCATTATAAGGAATTATTCGGCTATGGCTTTGATGTCATCAATTCAAAGATAACTGGCCTTACTTTGAGTCTATATTTTTGAACAAAATTACTGTTACGAAGCCTTTATAAAGGACGAGATATGAAAAACCCCGTAATTATGTATTGATACAGGATCTTCATACTAGATTAGTTATCCATTATGGCACGAGTGACAAAATGTCCTATTTCTAGATATTCTTTGATAATTATATTGATATTTTTTGTTTGTTATGATGTTCATCCCTAGCCATGACAGTGTGAGTTAAGAATTCAGCTCAGGAATAGCAAGTTACATTACTGAAACCTTTTATAGTAATTCGGATTTAAGAATCCATTAGTTGGCTTACATAGAAAACGCGTACACCTACATATACCTCCCCTCCAAATAAATAAATATAAAAAATGGTACGTGATTTAATTTTGAAAATAAATTTCTCCAAATTTCAAGAGACCATGTTGAACAAGTCTGCAACCGTCTACTTCCTGATGACGCAAAGGGTTATTGGGTTTGCTTGACGTGTTATGTGTGCGAATGACACCCATTTCACAAACCGCGTTAACTTCGTGTTATTAACTTAGGTTAAGAACGCATCAGGAAAATCAATGACATGGAAAACTGATAATATGTATGGGGGCCTTTGAAACCTGTATCACAATGCGAGCACAAGAGGAAGTGTGACCTTGTCACCTAGGAAACAGGATACACATACATTAAAAGACATCTCAGTAGCTCAAGCTTTCTGAATACGAGCGTTGATGGTAAGCGTTGATTACAAATGTACACATTATGATAATATGACTGTTTTGTGCTTATGTATGGGCTACTTAAAAACTCACAGACGTTAATACATTTCATTCAAATTGTGCCAAATGACAATAGAAGAATATATTTTATAACAATAGAACAATTAAAAAAATTGTGTATGGCAAAGATGAAAGCATTTAAAACGCCAGTATGTATTTATGTAGGTAGCAATGTAACCTGTGTAACAATAGATTAATTTGTTAACAATTAATTGCAAAATTAAAATGATGACAACATTACAATCAGACAAAGCACGCATGCGTATTACATTCCTGCTAACATCTGAAAATCTTTAAAAACATCACAATGACAGTTTCATTTGAAAAAAAAATAATATTATTTGACACGTAATTATCCGGTCGTCTTTTATCTTATGAACAAACGCATGCAAATAACATCTACGTTCACAATCTTACAGTTTGATATATATACAGTAAGAAAACATAATGCTACTATACTATGCTCCTAATAACAGTCTGAAAGCAATCTACTCGTTTCCTGTCATACTATAACAATATCCGATTTAATTTGAATTTCTATGCACAATTTTACAAAATGAACCTAACGTTCACTACCAATCGATAGTAGTAGAATAACACAGATTATATTGTGAAACCTGGTCTCGACACCGGATATTGTCAGCAAAGAATCTAGGTCTTTCGTCTCCATTTTACAGAGTTTTTGATGGCAGAACATTTTCACAATATAATCTTTACACGTATGAAATGATGCCACTTCTATCATGCATTTCTAAACTTCAGGAATCGTTGTTTGAAAGATGGTCTTCTACTGTATCCATGCAAAGTACAAACCTTCCAAAATGCATTATTACACTTACATAATTATCTACAGGGTGGGTTAAAGAAAGGATTTCTACCATATTTGAAAAGGTAATAATATACACACCTGCCAAATCACCTAAGTCATACAGCCCTGTAACAAACACATGACATAACTATATAATAAACGCTTTACATAGCCACGACTATATAAGGAACGTTTTACATAGTTAAATCACGTGCACGATACCTAAGAATTGGAGGAAGATATTGCACACCACGATGAATTATAGTAGAGAATAGAAGTCAGAGTAAAAAAAGATAGTTTTAAGAGAAGACGTTACAAAGGTACGTGATAAAAAGATGCATTGGGATTCATACCTGCGAAAGATACGTCAGTATCATCCAATCGGCTTCCATCGGAACCTTTCCGACTACTACGACTACTCGCCGAACCTCTCCGATCTGACGGATCGGATAGAATCGACGATCTCCGGCTTCCGAGACTGTTGGCCGAGCCCCTACGATCTGTGTCGGAAGCGAACGAAGTCCTCCGACTGCAAAGACTGCTAGCGGATCCTCTTCTGTCCGAATCCGAGTTAAAGGAGGTACGTCTGCTGCCACAACTACTGCTGGATCCTCTCCGAAGGTCAAGGGCGAGTGCCCCCAACATCATGTGATCCGAAGCGGAAGCATAAGATGTACGTCGGCTTCCATAGTCTACGAAAATCTGTGGCACAACAAAGGGCGGGTCTTCTCGGCTTCTCTTTCGGATAAGAGGTCCTACAATTAGGCTCTTCTTCTCCTCTTTCTTCGGTTTCTTCTTGCATTTACCTGCAACATATTCAGCAGCTTAAAGGAAAAACACAATAAACTCGTATTATCAAACTCTGCGGGAAAACGTGAGAACATGTAACGATAAATCAATCAGTACCTAGCCCCAACTGCCTCATGACACATTCACTGAACGTTCCAATCGCTTCCTCCAGAAACGTATAATCCATGGTCTTCTTTCTAAGGTGTCGCTGTCACTGAGACGACATGAAAACCAGCAACGCGACTCATTGCCGGAATAAATGTATGCGACCTTTCAGGCGGGCATACACGATGCAGCATCGTAAGCATAGGACACAGGTATATGTCCATTTCTCCCATTCATAAAGCGCATCCAGCGCTATCAGAACTAGAAGAACGAACACCGCTCGTTACTGAACCCCATCCGGAGCGCTAAGCCAAGCGCTAATGTCTCTCCAACACCAGTTCGCCGCTCATTCACTGTAGCAAGCCGCTTGCTTCTACTATCAAATATTTCTTTATGACGATAAAACATAGGTCTTTCCGTCCAATGGGAAATGATCGGAACGGTCACACTTCTTCTGGTTATAATTATTGTAAAATCAACATTGGATGACCAATTTGACGTCACTATTGGGGGTAGAAACTGAATACTGGCCGTGTTTAGATAATTACCTAAAAGCTCACCTCACAATTATCTCTGCGCTTCAAGCAACAACCGGTGCAATTATTTCAGTATAACGCTATCGGGGGCCACGGCGTGGCTCCGATTGGACGGCAGTTTTATAGCAGGCGTAATGACAGTCCCTGTAGCGGGTCCAGGAAACGACAGACCGTCTTCGTGGTTGGTAATGGACTTGTTGACGGCTCAAATTGTTCACTGAGGAATCTCCGCGGAGATCATTGTTAGTATTTTAAAAGCAAACGAAAAAAAATGTTCGGATGACTGCTATTTATTTCTCCGAATGCATCTCGGAATAAATTAATCATTTACACTCTGACTTTGACTTTTTTCTTATTCGTACTTCTTTGATCTCCATGTATTATGTAGCTTAGAATGTTGATCTGTAGCATCCATATATATATAGATAAGCGATACGTTCTTGTTCTGTATCCTCAATTAACGATAACATTATATGAAGTTCAGGAATTTCACCATCTTTCAATTTGTATTATTTATGCATATATATATAT
>JAUTBT010002461.1:0-10094 GCA_032361225.1 Lepetodrilus schrolli | reverse complement strand
TTTGTGTATTTGATGTATTTGTATCTGTCCTCCTATGTCGTGAATCACGACCGGGGTGTAATAAAAGTTTCAAGTTTTCAACATGGAAACCGGTGACACTATACTTAATGAGAACTGGTCATGTCTCAGCAGCATGTGTCTTATAGTTATCTCAAAGTTAACATTAATAAAACTAACGTAGTAGTTTTCTCCAGGGGCATCGTTAGGAAACGAAT
Source organism: Lepetodrilus schrolli (assembly GCA_032361225.1). Lineage (NCBI taxonomy): Eukaryota > Metazoa > Mollusca > Gastropoda > Lepetellida > Lepetodrilidae > Lepetodrilus > Lepetodrilus schrolli. The sequence goes on along the minus strand of JAUTBT010002461.1, from coordinate 9,879 downwards.
ACAATTTTATATAAATAATACTTCTATTGAACTGGCAAAAGAATACTTGTATTTTGTGCATTCTGTTCAGTAGTAATGGTAGATTATGCAAAGCGATTAAACGTGTATCATGACAAGCAGGTCCATGTTTGCAGTTTTCAAAATCATATCTTAAATATAGAAATTCACAAAGACTGCCAACTAAAGTTATTTGTCCAGCTAATACTACCAATATTACTGTAATGCGCGGAAATATTGGGCCATGAAGCTGTAGCTATAAAACTATTAGAAAAATTGCATTTAAAATTCTGTAAATATATTGTAAACTTAAAACAATGTACACCAGGCTGCATTGACTGTGGTGATTTAGGCAGGCATCCTCTTCGTATTATCATTAAGTCTAGAATTGTGTCATTCTGGGCCAAACCAATTAAGCCGCATAATAAATTGAATCGAATCGAATCTTTTGTATAATACAATGTATCAATGTCTATCAATGATGCAAATTGCAATTTTAAGCTAATAGAAAGTGTAAAATCTGTATTGCAAGATACAGAATATAATTATATGTCGCTATCGCTTAACAGTAGCATTAGCTGGAATTAATTGACTAATTCAAGCAAACATGGAAAACTGATATAAATATGTTATTAAAATGTGAAACATATGCTCTGCTCTGTATAAAACTGTTCTATCATTAGAACCTAACAAACAACGTATAATAGGTTACCAATAGAAACAGGCAGGTGGTTATACATACCGTAAAGTAAATAGAACATGCACACTATACTCACGTAGAAGTTGGTGACGATTTTCATTTCTTGCTAAAATGCCAATCTCTATCAAATTTACGAAAATAAATATTCCCAAACTATTTCTGTAATAACCATACTATTGAAAAATTGTTATATCTACTAAACTCCAACTATTCTCCATTACTATTTAAATTGTATAAATACGTTAAGGCAGGCCTTTCATTTCTTTAACATGCTAATTGTACAATCCTGTATATATGTATGCTGTATGTTCTATATCTATATGTATGTATACACTTTTACTACTTCTCTGTATCATGTTAAACGATTCATGAGAATAAATTCTGTTCTGTTCTGTTCTGTTCTTGGAAGACGACCTCGTACATACATCAGATGCCGGCACAGAGCACCGACAGATGACGTTATCATACTTTGAGAGTGGTGATAATCCACGGAATAGCAATACATCCGCTCAACGAGATCATGTCGTCTGTTCGATATAAGCTGCTTCAAATAGTGCGATCTGATTAGTTCACCAGAAAACGTGATTACGCCAATCATTATGATTAAAAGAGACCCCAGTGTCTTTAGATATGTATGAGACTCGCTGAAGTTCGCCTAATACAAATAGTATCCCTAAATGCAGGATATAGACGATATCTAAAGACACGAGGTTAATAATCTATTTGATCATCTAATGTCAAGATTAAATACTTATCTACAACTTCAGTAGAAAACATCAAAGTGTGAATCGACATTTTAAAGTTACGCTTAAGTAAAATTTAAAGCAACACTGAATATGACATCACTTTTTTATACTATTTAAAGTAATTTTAAATAATACTGTTTTGAAGATACGTTCATAAAGCATATTACTTTTAACAATTTACCAGTGACTGTCTCGAGAGAGAAAAAAATGTATTATCAATGTGTCAGTGATGTCAAGAATTATTTTGGAGCAGAGGTAGTTATACCCAGTATTGAGTGCAATGTATGCAATAAAAGGTTAAATTGTTGAACTGTGCATAATGAAACACTACAGATACATTAGTGTCCTTTACTTTTCTATCATTTTTCGCTTGGAATACACCCTACTTTCAAAACAAAATATGCTTACTTTTCACTTTAATCAAATGTACCTTTTTTAATAGTGGCAAGTAACCCTCAAATATCACAGTTCTAAACTATATACATTCAAAATTACAAGTTATGCATCTGCCAAAATATGTTGGTGTTGCTTCAAATTTTACCTTCATGTATTGATGATAAAGAATATGTAGACAAGACTCGGTGGAGTTTCTAGTATCTATCAGCTAAATTCTCACCACTGTGATTAGCAATTCCCTTTATACAGCAGATGGAAAGATCAAAGATCAAAGTTACAGCAGATGGAAATATCAAAGTTACAGCATGCTGGGCAAACAGCTACCATCATTCATGTAGGCTCAAAAGATCTCAAAAGAAAATACCTCAGAGAAGTATAATATTTATTATCAATATTCTTCACGACAGACATTACATATACAATATCATGTTTCATAAAAAATATATACATAGTGACTGTGGAGTCCGCGGATACCTCTGCACAATATGACAGACATACAAGTTGCGTACGTATGATATACAACTACTGCAGTATAACACAAGCATACGTCTGGCATCATCCTCTATAACACAAACAGAGTGCCTCCTTGCATACGTCGTTGGCCTATTAGGTCATAGTGACGAAGTTCTTCCCGCTTTCAAGATTTAGTACGAGAGCTTAAGGTCCTTACACACGCGAACGATTTATCGCCGCGACAACAAAAAGATAGGAACTAATTCCATATAAAGTTGTCGTTGCAAATTTCGCTTTTGGTATGCAAGCATACAGATACATGAAAACGTTCTATATTAGAACGTAAATCGCCAAATTTGTCGCCGCAAAATTAGCTTATGGTGTGAAAGGACCTTAATAGTGGTCTATATCTCTTGACTAGTTTTAGAATACACAACTCTTCAGAGTGGGGTTCTCGGTGTGGGTATTGCCCAAGGTTAGAGATGTAACATGAGAGCAGTCACTGAGTCTGTGTTTCAAGGATGACATATACAATAACTCTGCAGTAAAAGATGGGCCAGAGATTCATACATGTGATCGACTGCATACATTTCTTACACTTTAATAACATAGAATTGACGAAATTCGTATATTAATTTTCAGAAATATATTGATCTACAAATTTATTAAAAAACGTTGACATGGATGTACAGTACTATAAATTTCATAAATTAACAGTATTGGTAAGATGCATCTCTGATAAGCAAATTATCCAGTTTCACCAAGACTACTGCTGCTAAAATGACGTCTCACACAATAATTAATATCGTTAATATTCAGTACTGACCAGCAGGGTGATGAGCATTATATACATAGCCTTGTAAGCGTATCATGGTTACAAAGCTATAGTTTCAGGACCATGACCTGGTCCCTGGACATTTACAACTCATCTATATAGTGTCCAAACTGCAGATCTGTACATCTTAAATCTGTAATAGTGAAGTCAAGATGAACATTAGTTTCTTATGAAAGCACAAACAGCTGTCCATTATTCCAATGTTGTACTAAAGGAGTTCAATATGTTTGTACATGAAATTGGTTAGGTTTGTGTTATTCTATAACACTTTTACTTAGGCCAAAGCATGTACTAAATCTCTAATGGTTATAATAATAGGAGTGTTGTCAACCTAACAATATTAATATTACAGTAGTGCACTTCTTGCACACACAAAAATAATCTTGATTTCTGAGTAATTCTGTTACACTTTACCATAGGAAGAGTTTACTGGTTTAAACATACATGGGTACAAACTCTGATGATGATATGACACCAACCGTACCACAAGCACACTGCATTGGTCAACGTTTACACTGGAACACGCTTCATCCTATGTGTTTTTTTAACGAGACACCTTCTCATCTGAAGATAACTTACTAAAGCACAACCAGAACATGTCAAATACTCCACAGAATGTATCCAACCAACAGAATGTCAAATACTCCACAGAATATGTACACCTAACTCAATATGCAAGTATCTTCGGTGTATCGGTTGTCTTTTATACTGGTGTTCTGTCCATAATGTTACATGTACATGTATTCTGTTGACTAGTTTAATATTCCGTTGATTATACAGATTCTGGTGGTATTCTGTGTATGCTCATGGAAGACAAGCAGACTGCGCATGCTGAGTGATCCCAAATAGTGTTGGGTAGTATTAGCTTTAAACTGGGTAATGCTGACTATTACAAAATAAAGTTATCATATATATGAGGCAACTTGGTGGCAAGATCAAAATACATCATATTTATATTAGGATATTGTTTCTGATCGCGTATGTGTCAAATCAGCATAATACGGTACTAGTATTTGAAACTATCTAATAGAAATATTCTAAAATTACCATCCCAGCAGTAGCTATGCCACATCACCAATTTAAAAATCACATGATATCACCTAACTCTTGTTTCCATATCTATCTTTGGCAGAAACAAATACACTATGACATAATCAGATAAATATTACCTACTTTGTAATACGGGTAACAGATCGACTACTTAATGTGGTAGTGACATCATGAAGACAGAAGCATCACAGCTACATATAGCAATAGGAGCAAACACAAGTCTACTGAAGGGAGTAAAGTGATAAAAATGTTCTTTTACCAATTCTACTTCTAGCGAGCAGGAGTCACTGTTCCAAAACCCTGATGCAAATTATATTAAGTGGACATAGCAGGTAGTGAAAAGTAGACCATACTTACAGCTCATGAAATAATGATATATAATGTGCCGATACAGTCAGTGAAGTGAAGCATCAATGTACAGAGATATGTCTGGTGGTAACGACGACTATACTCCATTAACATCCACACAGTAACACCACCACTCATAGTAACACCACCACTCATAGTAACACCACCACTCATAACCACCACTCATAGTAACACCACCACTCATAGTAACACCACCACTGTAATGTTGATGACTAAAATATACATGTTGCACATTGAGCATTCATACATTCAATGAGCTTGCATACAATAAAAATAACAGAGAACAGCTCTAAAACCTCAATGGGATTCAAATTAGCAGATTAATATTGAGCCGTTTTTGGTGGCTTAATACAACAGATGACAAACATTCATAGCACTATTCGGGCCGAGAGGTAGAATGTTTGTACGAACACTACCGGTACCAAGATATATCGTTTACAAAATTGCCGTTCTGGGTATCTTTCATAAAGCTCTCTTATCTGCTAAGAGACCATAGCCCCATCTTTTCAGTGTGTTAGCTATCAGCACACAGAACAGTATGGTCCCTTAGTGGTAGAATTTTTAGATTTAATGGAGACTGCAGACAATCTATCTTACAGAATTGTCCATTAAATCAAATACTGTACATGTATACACTTATTGCCTTCTTTATAGCACAAGTTCTTTAATAATGAAATTATCATCACATGATGGTGATTAACTGTAAATACAAACAGGTCAGTGAGAGCATAGCTGGTAAGTAGAGTTCGGGACAGGATGCAGTGGTCAAACGTATTGCGCGTTTTAATAATCTTGCCACCATATCTACACACCAGTAAAGCAGTAAAGCAGTAAAGCGCTCTTGATTACAGATAGTAATGACAGCAACGAATAATGGATAAGCTGGCCATGACTAAAGATCGAGCCTAAAAATTAAAACAACACAAGGCTTGTAGCATATATTGGACAATATCGAGCAGCACCTGTTTCTAGAAAAGAACTCAGAACTTAATTCTCAGCTTTCTAAATTGACTCAGCTTTATTTTTTCCTAAGATGCAGTTTTGCTAACAATTAAAACCAAATCTTTTTTTAAGTGACACTTAGGATTGCTTCTAGAAATGGGGAACAGATCATAATAAGAGTTCAGTAGGAAGAATTTACCTCAATATTTGTTTAATGGACGATCCGATCCCTCTACCTTCAAAGATTTGTACAAATTCTCTATCCTATAAATAAGTTTTGCTGGACAGTTTAGTCATGGTCAGTAGATTCCAAATGCAGTGCACAAACATGAGTTGGACATGAATTGGACTAGTTTGCAATAGGTCATTTAGCCCTGAGGAAACCTGTCACAGACAGCACTCTCTTCTTCTAAATATTCAAATGTCGTAGTACAGAAACTCAAGCAAATCATTCAAACTGATAGCACACAAACCAGCTAAAACTATTGAGCAGGTCTGTCAATATCTCTCTATTATCCCCTATTTCACATGGATAACCAAGAACATTACCAGATCGATTCCTGGTACCTATATAAAAATATATGCATGTACCATCTAAGTCTTCAGTCAGCATTGATCACAATATACACTACCAAATTCCACATTCCAGTGATTTTTGCATAATTAATTTGAAAGTATTCTAACAATACAATATAGGATTTGTCATATACATTTTTTAAATCCATTTTCATTAGAAAACTTAGAATCTTATTGTTTTTCAACATTCTACAACATTCTATGTGTAAATGAAAATATGACTTGCCCTAAATATCATTGTAGTTCCAGGATAAGATGTAGATCATTTTGCTGACAGCTCTACTGGTAATGAATGTCCTTGGCAACAATATCACCAAATTGGCGATTAATATTCCAAGTCAATCCTTTTAGTATAATTGATTCAGGGTAAGAATTACGATTATTTCATTATTGCAGCTGTCAGTGTTCATTATAGGAATAAACAGACAACACCTGTAGCACACCCCAGACAGTGTTGCTGTAAACCTGCAATAATTAGCAGGTATTGATTAACCAAAAATATCTTCTGTGGGGAATAATGAAGAGCTAGCTGCCTGGGGTGGGCTGAAATTCAGGAATCTCTAAATCCATAGTTTGACATACTTGCTATTACGTCATACCACAAACTAAAATTGAATCCAGAAGATAACCCAATATAGCTTCTTGTAAATATGGATACTGAAATAAGCACTTTGACTAAGATACATGTAGGAGTCACTGATACAATGAGACGAATCATAAGACATCACAGACATACCAAACAATGCCGCATATCTGCCAGCAATATCACATCACTCAAACAAATATTGTCTGGAAAGTAGTGCTCAGCTTGACCACCTTGCATTAAATTATCTCAAATGATCTATTGTACTTAAAAATGTAGAGATTAAAATAAATGAATGGAATGAGCTGGTGAACAGTGTACGGTCTATCTATGTGATGTCCGTCCTCTCTAGAAGTCTTCCCCTTCTCCAGTGTGCCAGTAGTACAATGGCCGATCATGATCAGTGGACTATATACACAATGATGGGAAGGATACTGTGAGTGAATCAGAGCACCAGATACAAAGTACACTTCCCCCGAGCAATGTCACATGGGAGGTCTTCTTCTCCTGACCTCTGACCCTCGTCTGTGGCCATGTATGCTATGCTCCTGTTCGGGCAGCCATTTTGAAGTATTCACAGATTTCATTGCCTAGGCTAGTTTTCTGTCACCGCCTCCTCAGACGGCTGGTGATCCACTCCAATCCCTGGTATAACCTGCAAACAACAGAGATAGCACTGAGAACAAAGTTATACTGAAACTGTCTGACCATGTTATGGATAACAATAATAACAATAGTAATTATTGTATTATTTAATTAGGAGATAAACGGTTCCTACTGCAAATTTCCTGTGATGTTGTCTTTGTTAACCAGGTGGGAATTTCATTTAACACAGACGGTGTTAGCCAGAGGTGTTAAATGTAAAATTCCTACATGGTTAACAAATTTACAATAGGAACTGTTTATTAATTTGTACCATAATTAATTATTTGGTCAATGTTTAGGTGAACACTTTTGTCGGACGATTTTTTAGTTGCAACACGGCATTGTTCAACAGCGAAATATACTGGTTTAAATTCACTGCGATGAATTTGTGTTTCCTCAGTTTGCCGTCTATTAGAGACTGATTGTTCTTTAACAGGCGCCCAGTCATAGCCCATTTGGACGTGAAATCCATTGTTCAACCTTGCCTGTTCCGCAGTTCTCTTTACAGGATGACTGGCACGACCAGCAATTTCACAGGTTCAAGGGTTCCAAAGTAATTTGTAAATTGATTAATAAAAAATAGAGAAAGAAAAACAGAAAAAAAACAAGTAACATTTCGGAATGCATGTACTTCAAAGTTTACTACTATCATGATGCATCAGATAGCTTGTACATCGTAGCAATGTGTTCACGCTGGCTCGTGACAGAACCGCCGTGATTGTGATCACTCGCAGTGCCTAGCCTTGCCGCCGGCTCTGCACCAGTTGAGTTGTCGTCCAGGGTATCTCTCTTACCAACTATGAGACCATACAGCTCGCGTAAGTGCTATAAAATATCACTTTGAGAGCGCTATAGACTAGTATATTAGTAGAGCTTCTTGAAACAATACCCATGTAGGCCTCCTAATGGAACCTAAATTGCTTACCATTTTCCTAATAGTGTTAGAGCACTTCACTAAAACTATCATCAAGTTCTCCCAGGGTTTCATTGTAACTTCCCGTATCAAAATTGAGATATTCATCAAACTAACATGCGTGTTAGCCATTTTGAATTATTTGTATTTTAATAAATAAATGTTCTTACGCTGTGATAATTCTGATTGTTCTATGATCTAATGGAAATTTCCCTTAGTGTTATTCCGATTAGATCACATTTCGACCAATCAAATTCAATATGGTACAATATTTAATAATTATAATAGTAATTATAATAATAATAGTAGACTATATTAGTGATAAAATTATTTGAGTTGAAATAAAGCTTTAGTAATTTCCATGGTGTCAATACATCACCATAATTTGTTTTAGTATTGACCACAGCATTTGATTAGAAAATACATTTGAACATCAGACTTTATTAAAGTGTTCATATTCATTCTGTGCACTGTGTACAGTGTATTTATAACAACACCGTACTTTTGTGGCGTGACTACAATGTGAACAAACAGTGCACCCACCCCTCCCCTGTGAGGGCACAACACCCCTGTATATGCCAGACGTGGTCTTTGATCGACGTCAGTGACAACTGTTGTGAGATTTCAGCTGCCGTCATGCAACCCTTGATGTCTTGCTTGTTTGCAAACACCAACACTGATGCCTTTCTTAGGTCCTGAAACACAGCAGAATGATACTTGTTAGAAAATAGTGCTTCAAGTCAAGTGTTAGAAACATTGACCAAAATACTTGTGTAGAAAAACAAATGTACATACTTTCAGGTAAAACACATTTGACCATGAAATGTCAACAAGCCATGATTGTATGTCTTTAAACCTCTCACTAAGGGAAGCAACTGGAGATGCTATACACAGCAGTGAATCACAGTAAGTCAACACTAAAGGATAAATATCTGTTTTGTATAGTTTGTAAAAGGAATACTTTTACAATGCCCAGAATGGTTAAATATAAATTTGGAATTGTTACTGAAGATTGCTCCACTCTTACACACTGGAAACCGTAACATACTTGACAAGAAATTCTACTACAGTATCTGCCTGATTTGTATGCATGATCTCTGTATGAGAGACGAGCAGTCTCATGAGTGTATGTTCAATGCATTGGTCCTGTGCTGTATGTATGTTCAGTGTATTGGTCCTGTGCTGTATGTATGTTCAGTGTATTGGTCCTGTGCTGTATGTATGTTCAGTGTATTGGTCCAGTGATCTGGACACAGTAGTTGTGGACCCACCTCATGGTGCATCATCGTAGTCAGCTCCTCTTTGGTCAAGGACAGTCTCTCCCTGTCAGTGCTGTCTATTACAACGATCACAAACTGGAAAATGCCCAACGATAATACAAGTTGAAACAAATAGAAAAAAGATATGCAGAAGAGTCAGCAATTGAAATGTAATTATTACTCCTCCTCACAATGATATGCTAAACATTCCTTAATGGTCACAATAACTTGCTTAAAATTAACCACAAACTGCTCATAAGGCATATCTAGCAAGTCAAACCACGTAACAGCTGGTGTACATACTGTAGGCATCTCTAGCATGTCAAACCACGTAACAGCTGGGTCCCGTTTCACGACGGCCTCCTAACTATTTAGGAGCTCCTAAACCAGTCCTAAGAGTTGTCACCTCGTAACA
>JAUTBT010002460.1:0-10095 GCA_032361225.1 Lepetodrilus schrolli | reverse complement strand
AGAGAGAGAGAGAGAGAGAGAGAGAGAGAGAGAGAGAGAGAGAGAGAGAGAGAGAGAGAGAGAGAGAGAGAAAAAAGAAAAGAAAAAGATATTTTTCAAAATGTACATCCATTCATTAAATACTTCAGTTTACATTAGAGAGTGTCATATTTGACGGAATAATGTCTATATACTCTATATATTATTTAAGGGCCAGTAGCTTTTTTGGACATATATATTTAGCTCCAAACATTTAAATAGGCTCCAGGTAATCTTCAAGAACTTGCAGAAGCAATTGAAGAAAAAAAGCACCTCAAAGAGAGTTCCAAAATTTGCTTGAAAATATCCCCACAAAATACCTGCTGGCATTTAATTAATTTTGTTGAGTACCGGTATATATTTAGAGTGATTACATCATCTACATGAACACTACACAACTTCCTCAATTGGTGGTTGATTTCACCTACTGCTTTCATTAAAAATGTATACTCATTGACATGTATTCCTAACACAAAGGCTCAAATAAATTGTATATTTCTACTGTCTGAATGAAGTGGTGCACAAAACGTTTACTTTGCTACGACAATGCATCTGCACATAACTCTGGATCTGTTGTCACGATCAGTCTGGTGGACCACGCTACAGAGCGTGTGAGAGAAACTCATGCAGGAGGCAGAGTATATTTATTCAGCAACACAATATGCGTCCTCCTATTCTCCCATTCATCAGCGAATATGTCCCATGGCCTATTCAAACGGGTGTCAATTTCACGTCAATTTCAAACCATAATCACCACCAATCTCCATCAAAATTTGAGAATAACCAAATATTTAAAAGCCGGTTTTCAATCTTCACTTTTAACAATTTGTGAATTCAAGCTATGTGGCTTTAAATAAATGGAAATGCTTAACAGGTGTGTATTTCTTGAGCTGATGTCGACAGTTCATAGTTGATTGAGGTATACTTCAGGATGAGGCTGATACACATTTGTGTGTGGATTGTAAGCCTATAGTTGATACATGTCGTGTCTAACAGTTTGTAAATTACCAGTAGATGTTTTAAGTAGGTATTCAAGCATCCTAACTGATGGATCTGAGGGGGCAGATGGGTTGTATGACTACCACGACAAGGAAGATATCAAATGACATTAAAAACTTGGATGAAGGTCCATAAAAAAATATATAAATAATAATACTAGCATACTATTATTTTCATGCTAAATTTATTTTGATAGGTTCAGTATTTGTTTGAATGAGGAAGTGAGGGCAACAATGATATACACAAGAATGTACAAAGTCTTTTCAAGCTGGGTTCATAGGAATCTTGTTACAGGCTGTTTTCATCAATAGAATTAATATTACCTTTAGTTGCAGCTCCAACTAATAATACTACTACTACTACTAATAATAATAATAATTTTAAAAAACCCAATAATGATAATAATAATAATAATAAAATAATAATATAATAATAATAATAATAATAATTTGTTTTAAACAATAATGATAATGATAATAAAACAACATTAATAATAATAAAATTAAAAAATTAAATGACAATAATAATAATAAAATAATAATAATAATAATAATAATTTTTAAAAACCAAAATAATAATTATAAAACAATAATAATAATAAAACAATAATAATAATGATAATAATAATAATAATAATAATAATAATAATAATAATAATATAATAATAATAATAATAATAATTTGTTTTAAACAATAATGATAATAATAATAAAACAACATTAATAATAATAATAAAACAATAATGATAATAATAATAATAATAATAATAATAATAATAATAAATATGCAGTTATTTTGTGCCAAACATAGTTCTGGAAGTATGTATATTATATTTGTCTACACAAATATATTTGGCAACAAGCTACATTTTCTGCATGTCCCACTGGTTTTCAATATTTTCAGATTTGTATTTTCATTTTTTTTACTTCGTGATGAGAAATATGAAAATCTTAAAATATTGAAAACCAGTGCGGAAAATGTAGCTTGTTGCCCAATATTCTTGTGTAGACAAAACAAGTGTAACACTTTCACGTAAAGACAGGTGTGCTCTTGTATGTAATAAATAATTCTACTATTGCAATCTCCTTGATAACAAGATTATCCTACGCCATTGACAGGACCATTTCTCCTCGTTTTCATACTCATACAACCTTATTGATGGTATATATATCGCTTCTCAAAATCTTGTCACAAGCATCATACATGGCGAATAGAGGCACAGTATGTAGTGACAGTAGCTCATTTCATCTTCACGCAGTGTAGGGGAACGACTTTGAGTTTCAACGAGTATTCTATTATTGCTCAACTATACTGTGAGCATCGACCCATGACTGGAATCAAAGCAACTATTATCTGCCTCAGGGTCATTTGTCTAAGGCTAAAAAAAAAATTAATGTTTCTAGTAACCTGATTGAACCAGATTTTAACATGTGACTGAAAAGTCACTATAATTAGTTGGTATCAACAAAATAAATTTGATTTAGATCCATTCTCTTACCTTGGAAATTGATAAGAATGTAGAATAAGTGGCATAGCATTTGTACCTGTGCATTTGGTATTTAAAAATCAGATTAAAATATATTCTGAACAATACATTATTGCTACATCATGAGAGGGAAATAAACCATATACTTACTTATTCCATTATAAAATATTCAAACAAAAATCAAAACAAAAAATGACAGGTTTTTCCTGTCTACTATCCCATAATTCTTCTCAGGATATGTTCTCTGAAACAACTAAATTTTTTTAGGGCCTAACTAAGCACTTTTTGGCATATATAGCTGCTTATAGAGGGTTTTCCCATTGCTATAAGGCATACCCTCTAGTATAAAAACAAACACAATAACCAATCTCATAAAACTGATTACATCTATCCTGAAGGCAAATTTTCAATCAAATGGCGAGAGGTAGTATCAACAATGAGTACTGACCAAAAAAATCATCTTTGGTGTAAAAGATAAAACAGTTACATTTCAATTCAGGATGAGTTTCATGATAACTTTTATTTGTTGATCTGTAAATATTAAAACAAGTTTGAAATGTCTAATTAGATTCCAAGTCAACGGTTTATCACACGTTTATCACTTCACTACATTACATCTTCATCATTTATTTTTTTCAATTTACCACTTACTTTCTTTAGTCTAATAGTATTTTTCACTTTCTATAAAGGTTCACAATAAAATATTTTCAATTCCTTTAATATTAGTTTGGATGTTTCGATATTATCCAGCCAGACATTTAACTTAAACTAGCTGTCACTCTCATCAATGTCTCATGTAGATCTTTATCAATAAGTGAAATGTACACTGGTGGTACAATAGAGATTGCCATCAATAGAGATACAGATATATAGATTTATCATCTAATGGAAAGTTGAACATGCACATTATTTAATCTCTATGTATTAGACTAAACTTGTCTAATACAAAGATTATCCCTAAGTGCAGGATATAGATGATATCTAAAGACACGAGGTTAATAATCTCTATATAGGTAGACTCTCATATTCTGTTGCTTTATTGGACTCTTGTATGAAACAACCTTAGCCATAGACTACACCATTGCTAAGATTGGAGTTACCAGAGAGTTGCTCTGTTTTGTACAGGATGCCCCTAGATGGCCCCATTGCTCAGAACAGTTGTAGCTACAATTGATTGTATTAGTAAAAATTTAGGGACCCGCTACAAGTATAAATCCACTTCATGAAACACTGTTATAGCTACAATACTTGAGATTATGGTAAGTTAAAACAATCATAGCAATAAAAGTAGTTCGTACAACCAGACTTACATTTGTAACGGGTCCATAAATTTTGACTTACAATCAATTGTAACTACAACTGTTCTGAACAACGGGGGCCCTGGGTATCATATCAACTACATGACAATAAACGTTCTTGTAGCGATCTCGTATAAATGGAGATCGGGCACTTACAAGAGTGCTATGGCCTTGTAGTGGATATGAGAGTTTCGAGAAATGATATCCAGGGTCCAGTTGCACAAAGCTCTTGTAGGCTACAATAGTTGTAGTGATATACAACTGCCGTTACAATAGTTGTAGCGCTGTACCCTACAAGAGCTTTGTGCAACCCAATTCCAATTGTAGAAGACTCTACAATTGGACTTACAACTATTGTAGCACTACAAGAGTGTTGTGCAACTGGACCCTGGTCATGAAGTCCACAATCTTATTTATACTCAATTCCATTCGGCTTGTCCATGTCTTTGTATGATGTCCGGAGAAGACTTGTTAAGTCATTTACTGCAATGTCTGTATGTACCATTGGGTATTATTGTCCTAAACCTGACCATTGTACATGTATACATACACATCAAATCCTTAGGGGGGACTTGTGTGGTCAAATGTCTGCAGTCAGATAAATTCCCTGTCTGAATTAATTAATACTAAGCGGGGCGGATGCATGAATATATCAATAACATAACTAGTGTTTTTACTAACTAAAATGTCACTAGTGTTTGTTCTTACGGCTGATTTTGTATGGGTTCACAAATGTTTAATCAAATAAACATAAATAATGCAAATTCTAAATTTTTAAATATAATAAAAAATATAGATATATATACATTCTATATAATAATACAATTTTAGGGGGCATGCCTGGCCTGCCCAACTTTGTATCTGCCACTGGTGAGAACTATGCAACTTCAAATGGTTGCTATCTTATAATTATTGCGGTATTTTGTAATTTCCAATCATTCATAAACATTTGCAATCTACAATTGTGACAAGGATAAATGTTTACAGAGGGCCATCATTGGGTCAATCAGTTTGATACCCTGATTGTCAATTTATTGCATAACAATGTACTTACAGGATGAAGTCACAGTGTATCTATATTGGGTGATTATGTTTGTTATCAGTAGATGACCGGTAAATACAACCGATATCATCAACACGAAATTCAATGTTCTGGCATTAAGGTATAGTAATAATTAATCACATGTATCTTCCAGACTTTACACGGCAAGGAATGATATCAAGCAAACACTTAAACTCCCTAATATAAATAAAGCACATAATTTGCATACATATTAATAAAACCTTTTCCCACTGAATTGATTTAAACTTCTATTCTGCAGGGCAAATATATTGCAGAATTCAAAATACATTCATCACCATGATCACAGAACTGTCAAATGTCAAATGTCAATGACCAGTTAATGACTGTTTACCGGAGTGTTTATAATATTGGCTGGGAAGTTCACGTGCAAGTATAAACTCAACAACCACCACTCATCTCAGACAAGCACCATACAGTACAGACATGCAGGAAATTCATAATCCATCAACTTTGCTTGAAGCCTTGTATTGGTGTGTACTGCAAGGTGATGTCCTTAGGGCTTCATAATTACTGTTGTAGCTGAATATTTTTTGCACAATGCAAATTACTCATTAGTTTTAAATCCTTGGAGATAATCATCAGGGATAAATACAGGGCACTAAT
This sequence comes from Lepetodrilus schrolli, assembly GCA_032361225.1. Classification (NCBI taxonomy): domain Eukaryota; kingdom Metazoa; phylum Mollusca; class Gastropoda; order Lepetellida; family Lepetodrilidae; genus Lepetodrilus; species Lepetodrilus schrolli. Next base: position 4,607 of record JAUTBT010002460.1, on the reverse strand, counting down.
AATAATAATAATTCCCTCTTTACTATTGTGCATTTCCATAACAGAGCTATGTAACTGGCCATGCTGACAAAGGCATGAGGATATGGGAGGAAAATATGCAATACTGCAGGCTTGAAACACCATTAAAAACAATAGTTAGACATATTTCAAAGAACACTGATAAAATCTGCAGACAGACATTTTCAAACCTCTTTCATGTATAATAGCAAACTGAACAATTGGTGATATATACAGGTGCTTAGCACTGTATTTCCAACAACAGTTGCTTGTCGTTATGCTTTAGAAATTATATCAAAAGAAATTATGGAAAAATACATGTCAAACATGTAAGATTATGAATACATTAACATATAAAATATTATTCCAAAGAAGTTACCAATATTAAATCATACTGAAGATTTTTTATTTAAAAAAATAATCTTCTATAATTCTTTTACTAGTAAGTTAGTATGTTAAAAAAACGTAAAATAGATGACTTTTCGCTGCCAAAAAAAAAGAAAAAAATTAATTTGTCACAGACTCCAGAGAATTAAAATACACACACATAAAAAACAAAAAAAAACACCCCAACTTTTTATTTCATTGTCTTTTTTCCCCCCACCTCGGTGCACACTTTCCCAGTTGTTTGCCAGTTTCCAGTTATGTTCACAGGTGGGGGTGCATCAACAGCAGCCTATAGACTGAAGTCACATCATATCCCACAAACAAACAGCAACCACGGTCAGAGGGACAGATCATATCACTGGCCTTTGAAAATGGCACGAGAGGGTATCAGTGTGTTAAATTTCACACTAGCTCGACTAGCCAAAACTAGCCTCAATAGTTCACTAGTCAAGGCTGGCATGTATAATTGGCACACATTCTAAAACCACTGCAGAATTAAAGGATTATATTTTAGTCATTTGTTACAAACTTGTACACTGTTGTATATGATGTTGTATGTGATGTTTATAGGCTTACTTGAGATAAAATATTGGGTAGTTGTGGACATATTATTCAAGTACAAACAATGAGGATTCAAGATATCTTAACCAAATTTTGGTGGGTTTAATGTGTATATGGTATCTAATTTGATGTAAAACAACCAATGAATACAATTTAAATTAGATTCAACTTTGAATTAAAATGGTAAAAATTATATTCCTGACTTCTGTAATGTATCTAGACATGAACACACATAATAATGCAACAATATAATAAATAACATATGGAATTCAGGCAGGCAGTTATATACTTTTCAGTATTACCGGTTCATTGAGAATTGTTTTTATTAGATTTTATTAGTAGCACATGTATACCTACATATGACCAAAATGAAGAACGTTGATGTTATTTAATGTTTAAATTGATAGAATGGTATATGGAATTTTAAGACTAGGTTTATACTGTTTGCTCTAATATATTAGTTAAGAGTAGTCATAAATACTAGTTTGTTAGTGGTTGTTTTTTAACTGTCTACTGTATGTGCCATTTATATATATAAATATATTAGTCCAACTGTTTGTTAAAGCATATTAAATTCAATATTTATTTCAATATGCACATTACATTTATTTTCTTTATACATGCAGTTGGTTCATTTGTATAAATGTTTGGGACTCACTTTGAATAATTTATGTTTATACCATTTTATGAAAGCAACATCAAAGTGCAGTTGGGTGAGAGAATTTATAAATATTATGGCTGATCTACGTTTCTGAATGGAACTGTACGGATTAACTAGATCTCCCACACATTCATATTAATCGCACCAGTAACTCACCTGAAAGAAGCTACCGTTAATGGCCTGTACGACTTGTGGCTAGTTTTGTCTGCCATACTTTTCCCCCAGAAATCGTTGGAGAATAATGATATCCAATCTGATATTCCGATAACATCAGGATTGTTTTTGATGGCAAAGACATCATCATGCACGAAATCTCCATTCAAGCTGTTAAGATAGCACGCACCTGCTATCAAAGCTGTGAACACACACACGAACATATCCGCACGCCCCGCCCACTTTGAAACTGTCACTTTTCTGCTTTTCACGAAATTGTTATTCAACTCCATGAAGATGAATTATAAATTAAATCTGAGATTCCAAGTTTGACGTATCCGGGCGGCATCCAAAGCCCGAATGTGCACCATGACGCTTTCTCCGCTTTTTATATACAGAGCGTTCTATGTCATGATGATACTGGTGAGCCAGTGTTCGGGTTTTCTGCTGCTGTGAGCACATGTCAAAGCGGTGTTGTTTGGTCATGTGACTTCTACGTCAGCCTGTGAACTAGCGGTCACCATGCAACTTGCTTCTGCAGCCGGGAACGGAGATATTTCGGTGAATATCCAACTGTTACACACGCACACACATTTTTAGTTTTACTTAAATCTAGTGTGTGTACAATTAACGTGTGGACAAATTTGTAGGAGAACCCTGCAAAATCGTATTTGAAAGAGCACCAAAGACCGAGTGCGGTGGATGTACTGTCGGTTTCCATGGTAGTTATGATGTTTTAGGGCAAAACTATCTGGTAAACAAATATTAATTATAGCTTTATATGGGGTGCAAATATTACATTAATTTAATGTAGATCTAAATTATGCGAAATAAAATGTTGGAAATAGCATTAATTTGGAATTGTTCATAAGATATAAATTTAGAAAATATATGGTGAACTAGACTAGATCTAGTATATTTAACTCAAGAAAACTAAAGAAAGTAATTACAATACATTAATTAATAAAAATGAACTAAAACGAAACAAATCATTATAACTATTAATATTATATATATTTGTAAATAATAAATGAATTTTAAATATTCTGTGCATAATATTATTAAAAGAAAATTTTATCCTGAAGAGAGTACAAGAAAGAAATGATAATAAACATGCACAGAAAGCAAACAACTAAAACAAGTGCTTACGCATCTAAAAGTAAAACATTTCCATTCATAATTATTTCCAGTGCAATTTAGTCTACAGTCAAGTCTAACTAAAGATCTAAATTTACAGTTCATTTAATATTGAATGAACCTAGACTAACAAAATGTGTTATTATATACTACTCAACATATCATAGGGATAGCAAACATGGTTCATATCAATGTGCCTGTCACGTGACTATCCAAATGCCTATATCTATTAGAAGTATATATACAAATGGCTCATGTTCTATTCAAATAATTGTAAATTTAATAATATTTAATTATTTCAGGCTACAAGGCAATTAATTGAAGAAGGCTATGACATCAACGAGTTCTCACAAGATGGAATGACGCCACTTTCTATTGCGTCTTTCTGGGGACATTCTGAGATTGTACAGGAGCTTCTTCAAGCAGGGTATTTTTTCCCCCCAAGTTTTGAAATGTGCTCTGCACTTATATCAAGATACAACTGAAAATACTGGACAGTCAAAATATTAACATAAAATTTTTTAAATCTGACATATTTGTCAATAGTTAAAAGATCCATTTAATAGACATATATTAATAAGAATGTCCCATTACCATTGGAACATGTCTACAGTCATATTACAATTCAAAGTTCTTTCGTCTTATGACTTACTGTCCAAGCACAATTTAATTTAAGTTCTGGTACACTTGTAATTATAACATTACACTGTATTGCTAATTTTTCAGTGCAGATATCAATATCACTAACATAGGGACACTATGGACACCTCTTCACTGTGCTGCATTTCAAGGTCATGGAAAAGTCATAATGACCCTCATGGAATTTAGTCCTGACCTCTATACAGCAGACTACCAGGGGAGGTAATTATTATGTCTAGAAGCCTCGAAAGCCTATTGGATATTTAAAGTGCCATGAATATTAAAGTGACCCAAACACCAAACTCATATTGTATAAACCTAAATAACTTATGCTCCTACACCACGTAGTGATTGATTTCCTTCCAAATGGTCTATTATTGATAAATCAGCTCATTTTCCAAGCAGTCATTTGTTTATTTACCTTTAGTTTTACCATGTCTTAAATGTTTTACCATGTCATGTAAATATGTCATGCATACGACACATTTTTTCTTCTTCTCCAAAATCCAACGTTCTACCGTTGCGCTACCACCTGCCCCAAAACATCACTACAACAATCTATGAAAAGAGTAATTTATCAAATGACGACTGATTTATGCTTGTTTTGTTACAGGACTGCTATAGATTTTGCTTCAGCTTTGGACTCGGTATGGCCGTTTTTTCATGGTGAGTAAACAATTCAATGCCACCACCCTGCAGATTACTGTAAACCAGTTAAAACATGCGTACATTGTTTTACCAGCGCAGTGGTAGAACGTTGGACTTCGGAGCCAAAGGTTCCAGGTTCAAAGTTACCTTTCTGACGTGATATTGATAGGATGCGATGTCTGTAGAGTGGCAATTGTGAAAGTGGCTCAAAGCCGAAGGGGTGGGTGGTAGCACAGTAGTAGAACAATGAACCAGAGCCAAAGATTCCAGGTTCAAATCCCGCTGGATGCGCTGTCTGTAGAGTAGCAATGCAGTTATCATCCTTGGTCATGTCAGTACCAGTCGGCGCTCGCAGGTTTACTGCAACATTCAGTGCTACGGATGTTGCAGGTTTCCTCCTGCCCTAAACTGACAAGTCATGATA
>JAUTBT010002459.1:0-10095 GCA_032361225.1 Lepetodrilus schrolli | reverse complement strand
CTCTCCCCCTCCCCCTCCCCCTCCCCCTCTCCCTCTCCCTCTCCCTCGCTCTCGCTCTCGCTCTCGCTCTCGCTCTCTCTCTCTCTCTCTCTCTCTGCGTGTGCGCGTGTGTATCTGCACCTTCTCTCCCCCCCTCTCTCCCTCTCTCTCTCTCTATCTATCTCTCTCTCTCTCTCTCTCTCTGCGTGCTTGTGTGTGTGCGCGTATGCATCTGTAAGACGAATAGTTGTGTATAAATGTACTAGTATTCCCAACATGGTGTCTGCGGTAAATACTGATTAATGTGAACGTGATGAGCAAACACGAAAGCATGTATTCTTTTCAGATTTGTCGCATTGTAATTCATCCTGTTTCAAATTCTATAGGACTGAATAATTCCAGACGGACCATTTGTAATGTGAACGAATTTATTGTCATGAATCATTGTATACATAATTAATAACATAGTTAATAGTAAAGCTCAGTTTAAAAAAAAAGCAATGTGCGCATTTGTATCTCAGCAGTAACAGACAAATGTACAATAATGTACATGTGTGGCACAACAGTCAAAATATATTAACATATTTCCCCCATTACCATAAACACCACTCTATAACTTGTATAAAACTGTAGTTTGAAATAAGAAAACATCGGATTGAATTTAAATGATGCACGCGAAAACAAAATTTAAATGGCTGACTATCTTACATTTAACACAATGACAATACGACTCCGTTAATACTTAGAACGAGGACGAAGAATCCTCGCCGTACGTAACCTTACCCCAACAATAACCCTAACTCTTATACTAACACTAACACTAACACTAATACAGTACTTACACTACCCTAATCCTAACACTAACACTAGCATTAACACTAACCCCAACACTAACACTAATACTAACACTAATACTAACATTAACACTAGCATTAACACTAACCCCAACACTAACACTAACACTACCCTAATCCTAACACTAACATTAACACTAACCCCAACACTAACACTAATACTAACATTAACACTAACCCCAACACTAACATTAACACTACCCTAATCCTAACACTAACACTAGCATTAACACTAACCCCAACACTAACACTAACACTAACACTAACCCTGCGCCACTCCAGTAACACTGCGTGTCACAGAACGACATATGAAACATTTAACTGCATGCAGTCTCGCATAGTTTAGTTCCGTTATCGACACTCTGTATATTTTTCTGAGGAAATGACCTGCTACGAGTCGCTGTTCTCTGTTCGTTGACTGGAACAGGAAGTATCTTAATATACACTGCACTGTGTATATCATTGCACTCTCGGGAAATTGAATAACAGCAGAAGGATTAGAATAACGTGCATATGCACAGACAACATGTACGATGGCAAAAACAGGCATTTTGATTAAAGAGACTGCATTCCACAGCAATGATACTTATTATAGTTTATGTGGAATTTGTGAAACAGACACACAATTAAAAACAAAATAATGTCTATGTGTCCAAAACTGACCAAAATATAAAATATTTGGATTGATTTTCTTTACGGTGACTTCTAGGCGATGCCAGTCGAGCGTATAATGTCAAACTGCTGCACTGGAGCGGATTCACCGACACACAGCAAAGAGTTCATGTCATAGTAGTTCCCATTTTGAAACACATTCTGTCCTGGAATCGGTACATACCATTTCATTTGTTGTCCGATTCCATGCCCCGCTGTGGCCGGGATTCCAGATGATTGTGAAAAGTTATTACAGTGTCCGACGTGCGCCGGCATTCCGTGTCGGAAATCTTGAAGCATTCCGTGTCCCCATTGGCCTAGGGGTAGGGCTGCGTGTTCACAGGACTTGTGTCCTAATGGACATTCTAGTTTATATTTAGGAGGATCTGTTAGCTGACTGTCAGCTGGGTAGATCGTAGGGTCTTCTTCTGGAAGAAAGTATGGAATGGCGTGAAAGGTGTTCTCGCTGTCTAGCATCACACGGAACTGCATACTCTTCTCGTTAATCAGCTGCGGGTTCTCGTCAGCGAAGACAATTTCTTCATCACTTTCAGAATGTTCTTCATGCGGGGCTGTTGCCTCTAATCTCAATGGTCCAGGTAGTGGCGTATGCGACAGTGGTGTGTTCGTGAAGCCTCTAGCTAAGCAAATGTCATTGCACTTGTGATTCTCCAGAACTGATGCGATGTCGTTTTTGTTTTTGTGTAGAGACAGATCAGTGAGGGTGAATTTGGAACCGTCCTGAACGCCAGAAAGTTTACTAATAATCAGTTTACCGCGCGTCTCAATGTACACGAAGTGGACAAACGCTTCTAAAGCGTGACATGACTTGGCGGCAGTGCCGTCCTGCTTCATAAATGTTCGCCGTTTCTTCCTCAGTTTGTCAAAAACTAGGATCCACTCGTTTCTGCTTAGTTTTCTTCTCCGTCCTTTCATATTGTGAACCATTGCTATCCTGTCTATTATAGCTTTGCCAGGAACGAGAACACTTATTGTTGGACTATTAACTTCAGACCTGCAAAATGTTTTTGCAAGGTTATTGACGAGATTATGCTTCTCGATGACCACGTCACAATCTACCTCTTGGAGAGGGTCACCGACAGGGACCCTGAGGAAGACCTTTCGCTCTTGTTTGTCCCTATCTAGAGTAAATCCACGATACACCTTCCACGTGTTGTCTTTGAACAAGGACGTGTCAGGGAAATGTATCGAAGAGCAATAGGAATTGCCGATGTGGGCACGATTTTCAATTAGTTCAGACATTTCTTCCGTAATCAATTCTAGAAAAGAATTAAACACGGTAATTATTAATTGCATTATATGATCATAATTAAAACGTGTTTTAATAAATAATTGCATTCAAACATTAACTTAATTTAATGAGTGCTGTCTTTATATCGAAGGTAGGAGTCACGGTGAGCGCGATATTTCCATATAGGATTCAGTTTGCTTTGTTTTACGACTATTATTTTAAATAGAATCCAACGTGGATACCACTCACTAATAATAAAATAAAACTAAGTATTAGCAAAAGTATAAGTGGCAGCTTGATGACTTACCTCGCACTCACTGGACATCTGCATGCACGACTTCGATGGTGTTGTCTCTATGAAAATAGTTCTGGGTTTGATATTATGTTCACATTTTCTCATTTTTATCTCTCGCATATCTTGGCATATAGCCAAGCGGGAATATTACCAGTCTAGAGTCACATGACAAGGATATGGTATTCCCAATGTATATATATAGTCATCTATACTGTGGTAACTCGTGTATGTATACATAACCACAGCGATCACTCGTGTATTTGTCCTTGCCATCAGCCATATGACCTCTTTTCTCTTTCCATTCATAGGGATTCGAACAGAATGTGGAATTTTTCGCCGTGTGCCGAGTTGTCTCGTGACTCTGGGCCGAGTTGTCCAGTGAGGGAAATCGCTGTTGCCTCCAGTTGGTAAACAAACATGCGACTACTTACTACAGTATTCAAATAATCATGTGTATTTACCGGAATTAGTTCTTTTCACCAATACGAATTAATTAACAGAAAGATCACATTCATCAACACTATAAAGCAGTGCACCCTAAATATACAATCAGATACAACTAAAGCATTATAATTATATTTGTTAACAATGTAAACAACAACAACAACAACAACAACTAATAATAATAATAATAATAATAATAATAATGATAATAATAATAATGATAATAACGATGATGATAATAATAATAACAATAATGATAATAATAATAATAATAATGATAATAATAATGATAATGATAATAACGATGATGATAATAATAATAACAATAATAATAATAATGATAATAATAATAATAATGATAATAATAATAATAATAATGATAATAATAATGATAATGATAGTGATAATAATAATTATAATAATAATAATGATAATAATAATAATGATAATAATAATAATGATAATAATAATAATGAAAATAATAACAGTCGTAATAAATGTACCTACAGAAAAAAAAGATAGGAGAAAGGGCGCTTTTGGTTCGAATACGAAGTATAACTGATTTCTGGTCATTTATAGCAATATGTTATTCTCTGGTATTTGTTGTTCATTAATCGAAATTAATCTACGTTGAGATAAAATTACAAAATATAGCTTTCTATCAGGGTAGCTCTATAATATTATTAAGTTGTAGCAGCACCACGAGGGGTACATACCTGTACTAGTTATGTCCAGAGTTATAACGAGTTTATCTTGCAGCGGCATGTTTCAATCTGATAGTGTAAATTAACTAAAACATTTATTGAAAATGCATACCAGTAGTCATTAGTGTTATTGTAAACATGATTTTGATATCTGCATAGGCAACATTCACAAGAAATGGGGTGACCTTTATATAAATAGAAGAGTACGGCACCCCAGTAACCCTAACCCTAACACTAACACTAACACTAACACTAACACTAACACTAACACTAACACTAACACTATCACTAACACTAACACTAACACTAACACTAACACTAACCCTAACCATAACCATAACCATAACCCTAACCATAACCATAACCATAACCATAACCCTAACATGAACACTAACACTAACACTACCCTAATCATAACACTAGCACTATCATTAATACTAACACTACCCTAATCATAACACTAACACTAGCATTAACACTAACATTAACACTAGCATTAACACTAACACTACCCTAATCATAACACTAACACCAACAATAGGTTTTCCCTCTCAGTTGCTCAAGCAGTATATACGGGATATTTTTGATGGCCAAACATTCTTCGTTTATACATTCACAATACACAACATAAACTATTATTATAGAATATAAACTAGGCATTCCCTGGAAACCTGAACAAGCATACTACTGAGAAGGATCCGGTAACTAGTATTAATATTCGTGTATATAACTATTATAAAACTATTTCTTTACAACGCACGTTTATTGTCCATGGAAGTGCGCCAATTAATGCCAACAGGTTGTCTAGATCGAATTTACCCTGACTACTCACACCGTGACGTGTTACTACACCTACCTGTGGGTGATACTATTAATACACATTCATGTCTGTATGGAAAATTCCACTACATATACGTTTACATTAATAGTAACCAAATGCCCTGTCTTAGAAAGTCTACATGTATACTAGTATAGTATTTTGCCTATTTTGATATGTATATTTACAATAACACAGAGGTAATTGGATACTATTTATATTAATGTTGAAAGTATTCTGATAGCGTGTGAAGTAGGCCTATCTAACATATTTAATGTTACAATCTGAATATGCTTGTAGGTCATAGGTTAATTATAATTTTGAAATCACTTGTATCAATATATATTTCTTCAAGTATTGTCCATTTCTTGTAAATTATTCCTAGACATTGAAAGTTCAGCTTTGAAGCAATAGTTGTATACTGTATAATATAATATTATGTTATATATTTAATATAATATGTTATTCATACGATCATCATGAATTAGTCATATATTGTAAGCCATAATTTAGTAATTTAATTTAATTTATACATTCATCCATCGTGAATCGAATACATGGATGAGACTTGTGATGGCAATATGGAATACTTTGTGTGGAATTTACCTTTCTTACTAGCTAACAATAATATATTTAAATAAATATAGATTTCAACTATTCGTACGCATATGTAGGTGAAATACTGGTAATGTTATTCTTCCATTAATTATGCATGTACGTTATTTGTAAAATGTTTGTAGAGTTAACAGTTTCATGTTCGAGGTACGGCGAAAAATAAATAGAACCCCAATATAAGACCAAACAGAAACAAATCCCATTAACGAGTATATTCAGTAAATGTTGAGTATCCAACGTATAGCGTGTTAACACACTATAACACTACACAATACTAGTCAATAGTAACACACTATAACACTACACAATACTAGTCAATAGTTACACACTATAACGCTACACAATAGTAGTCAATAGTTACACACTATAACACTACACAATACTAGTCAATAGTAACACACTATAACGCTACACAATACTAGTCAATAGTAAAACAATACAATAATTTTGAAATAGTAAGACAATAGAGATTTATACGATAGTAGAATACTTTTGTGCTAAAAAGCAGTAAAACAGTAAAATATTTTAAACATGGTATATGTGAATATTAACAAAGAAATAAAATGTTCGGTAAAAATAAAATTAACTTTAAAGTCTAATTTGAAAATAAAAATATGAATTAGTTTGCCTACAACATAATAATAGTCAATTGTGATGAAAATAATATAAAGATGTTGGAAAGGAAGAAATAGATGTTATCCGCTATATCTCTCTCGCAAATGCTTGCAATCAATGCATGCTAGGTACAGCACGTGATGAAACCGTGCGTCGTCAGTCGAGCTCATCTTCAATGCTCTGTTCATCTTGCACATTATAAATATGATTCGTATGAATTGCATTAGACCGCGGGCCCCTCTTCACTAGTGCAGTAGTAATGTGTTACTATATATGCTAGTGCAGTAGTACTACTATAACTTGTGTCGTCCCTTGTCAGTAATACATTATTTTTCTTATCTACACTTATAGAAAATCGCGAAATAAAATATGAAAATATTGAAAAGCAGTGGGGCATTCGGAAAATGTAGCTTGTTGCCCAGTATACTTATGTAGACAATCAAATGTACATACTTTAGGCAAAAACGTTTGACCATGAAATATCTCAACAAAACGTGATCGTATATCATATTAAACATGATATTTTTCAAACATCTTCACAGCATGCAGTTCACAGTTATGTTTACAACTTTCTACAGAGAAAATGCATGACAATAGATTACATGTATATATTTTATAAACACTAACTTACATACATATGTACACGTACTTACAGCATATCAATTTATGTTATCTGTGTGCACCCTATCGCTGACCACTACTGCATACCCGCAAACACACAACGTTATATAACGTTATTACAACGTGGTAATAACGTTATATAACGTTGAGTGTTTGCCGGGTAGGTCAAACATTTTTAGATCAACAATGCCTTCTATTACAGATTATAATGAGAGTCCTCGCTTCAATGAGACTGGAGACGACCAGTAGTAGTTTATTGCTTGTTGACGTCCGCTCTTGGTTAGCAAAGGGAATCAACTCGAACATTTTTCTTTCTTTTTTAATTGGGGTTTTAATTCGCTTTCAAGATTCTTTCACTTATATCACGACTTGTCAGTTTAGAGCAGGAGGAAACCCGCAACATCCCTAGCGCTGAATGTTGCAGTAAACCTGCGAGCACCGGCTGGTACTGACAAGATGATAACTGCATTGCCACTCTACAGATATCGCATCCTATCAATATCGCGTCAGAAAAGTAACTTTCGCGACCATTGATGCCGGGCCCTCGGGGGCGGGATGTGAACCTGGAACCTTGGCTCCGAAGTCCAACTGTTCTACCACTGCGCTACCACCCGCCCCATAACTCAAACTAATACTTGTATGACAATTGTTAACATTGAAGAGTTCTCTCTTAACGATTTAACATAACCATCAATTGGTCACACCTTACTTGCATTTTTAATAGACAAAAAAAAGTATTGTTTTCAGGATCGAAGAATGCTTTATTAATATATTCACAAGTAAAGCAAATTCACAAATTCCAAATTCACGAATGGAGCAAATTCACAAATTCCATATTCACAAGTGGACCAAATTCACAAATTCCATATTCACAAGTTGAACAAATTCACAAGTGGAGCAGAGCTCCTCCACACCGGCCAGAATACTTCAGGAGTTGGTTGTCTCCCCCTGCTCCTAACAGGCGATCATGAAGCCGTCGGAGTCTGTTGTCTATCGCCCTGAACTTCCTTCTTTTCGAGGTACGTTTTCCCCCAGCTCCATACTGGAGGTGCAGGGATTCGATGGTATGCCGTTCTTGCTGGACGAAGGACAGGAACTGAAACAATCTTGGGTGGGCCTTCTTGACCAATTATTGCAATGAACATATTATTACCGTGTTATCAACACACATATTTAAGGCTCGCAGACCTACCAGTAAGCGGTGGTGCCATCCCTCCAAGTGATTGTTAGTCCTCGGACCCTGGCTGTCAACAGCATGGTTAGTAATGACACAGCTCTCATGAAATATATGTCTTCTTAACTTTAAAATAATATAATGTGATAACTACATGTCTACTGCAACAGAGCATCGCATACCTTTGGCATTTCCCTTTGTCGACTTGTGTAGGGTGAATTATTCTTGGTCTGGTACGTGGGCATCCTGGCGATCAAAGCTTCGGAGTCCTCCGTCTATGGACCGTCACCTCGTAGCTTGTTGACTTCCTCCTTGTACAGGGCTGGCATCGATGCAGTGGTGATTGCCGCAACGGATTTCTGAACCTAAAACGGCGAGAGAGAAAAACACCCGTTAAGATTATCAAATTTACGAAGATAATTACAACGGACAATATGTTTAATTGACTAGTTTTCAGAGTAGGATTTTATATAATTTATATAATATATATTTATGAAATTTACTAATTATATTATTTTTACATTACCTTTATGTCTATAGGATCACTTGCATGATTGTGGTCAGCACCGATGTTGGCGATCGAATCGTCTTAATCCTTGTAACAACAATGTATCACCGCGGCATGTATCAAACGATAAAACGATGTCGGGATCCCGGGATTTATTTTGTATGTTTCACACCTAGTGTCGGCGTCCCGTAAACGTACGTCCAGGTCAATCGTGTGAGGCAAGGAGAGAGAGTATTCAGTAGAATACAGTAACAAAATAAAAAGTGGCAAGTCGAAGCTTCAACTCACTAACTCACATCACAAAATTTGAACAGCCAGTTTGATAGCCAAAGATTTGAACAGCCAGTTTGATAGCCAAAGATTTGAACAGCCAGTTGATAGTTTCATTCGGGTTTTCTTTATTTCCTCTTCATTTTCTATGATATGTATTACTAACTTACGTTAATGTTTGGTCTCTTAAAGCTTCAGTCAGCTGGTAAATTTTAAAATTGAACAATAAGATCTATATGGATTTGGCAGATGTGGTAGGTCGGCCATTGGCATCGTTCCTAGCCCCCGTGGCGCTAGCCCCCTTTTGTTACAAGACACAATTAAGTACCGCTAGCACCCTGTTGTTACAAGACAATTAAGTACCGCTAGCACCCTGTTGTTACAAGACATAATTAAGTACCGCTAGCCTCCTGTTGTTACAAGACATAATTAAGTACCGCTAGCCCCCCGTTGTTACGAGACATAATTAAGTACCGCTAGCACCCTTTTGTTACAAGACATAATTAAGTACCGCTAGCACCCTGTTGTTACAAGACAATTAAGTACCACGGTAAATTCTCCTCCTTGAAATACTTAATTATAAGAATAACATTTACTAGTCATTTACTAGCCAATTGTTGTACTATGTTTACAGTACTAGTATATGACTACCGAGAGGAGTTTTGACCTCTTATCGTAATGTCATCGGACACATCATGATGGACAGTACATTTACGGGCTAGACATTCATGTTGTTATATTATTAGAAATCCATGTGTATCATGACTCGTCAGCATCTATTATTTTACCTGTATGCTCCCTACGTCTGTGTTATTGGGAGGGAGTGACACTAGATCATGGCACAGCCACACGGGGGAGGGGGGGGGGGTGTCTAGCGTTACTTAATTACGCCTTGTAACAACGGGGGGGGGGGGGGGTAACGCAACGGGGGCTAGTGGTGTTAATGACACACTTTCATATTGTTTATTTATTGATTATTTCCATTTCATATACGAGTATTTAAAAAAAATATATATTAAGATAAAATAACACGCAAAAGAAAACAAACAAAAATATATCATGACGTGTAAGCATACTTTTGTATTATCAATTCAGGTATTTACTGAATGTCACACGAACAACCTGACGTGTGACTATTTTATAGAGATAAAATAATATTATGCTTTTCCAGGAAATGCCTTGCCCTACTACGCAGATTATGCATGAACTTCCTTGTTGATGCTGTGTGTGTGTGTGTGTGTGTGTGTGTGTGTGTGTGTGTGTGTGTGTGTGTGTGTGTGTGTGTGTGTGTGTGTG
>JAUTBT010002458.1:0-10095 GCA_032361225.1 Lepetodrilus schrolli | reverse complement strand
GCTCCTGAATAATTGTTAATATATCGGTATACTCTCCATTATTTTGGTGGACGACAATTAACTAATTTATTCATAATGCACGCACACCCCCCCCCCCCCCCACACACACACACCCACAGCCCCAATAATATAATACAAACGACAATCACTGACCTACAAAAACACATATCATTGCAAGCGCACATACTCCTGGATTCCCCCTCGCAGTCCTAAATATCTTGGTTATCAACTGGTTATATACGCGCAATTTTCCTTTTGTAAATGTTTGTTTGTTAGTTTCAGAGTTTAACATTTATACAAAAAATAATTAGCTTACTTTAAAAACTTAAAAGTTATGTTAGATTTGAACATCTATTTCGATTTGTAAATATAAAACGCATTTATAAACTACTTTCCTTACTTTTAATAAGTTGTGGGGGTTCCTCTAACGTGTATGACGCTTACTAAAGATATAGCAATATTTAATTTATGACTAGAATCCAGAAAGAATTTATCTCTCTGGTCTGATGCGTCGCAGTATTACACTCTGAACTGGTTCAGAACAGGGCATCCGCAACATTAGTGTTGTCAGTGACCCTCGCACAGCAGACGATTTCGCGCAAAATATAGTTCCTGAACATTTCACGCTAAAATTAATACAGGTATGATACATTTTAGTTTACAATCCTCGGAGCTAACTGGTAATAGACAAGGAGGATTAGATACCACTATGTAGCACCAAGTAGGACTATGGATATTATATTAGATCATATCCAGGTCGCGCATTAATATGCTTGTGAGCTCTATATTTAGAACACTACACCGAACTATCTGGAAAGTTGATTCTTTTTCCTCATCATTTTGTTTCGACAACGCCAACATGTATTAGTGGAACAAATAGGTGCGATAACACCAACTTATATGGACCAGGGCGAGTCCTTTCTTCCACTATTGTCCCCGGGTCTAGGTCAGGTAAGAGAATTTTGTGAATTATCGAATTTTCATTTCGTCGACTGACTTTGACAGTTCTGTTGTGACCTAGATACGGCCCCCGACTACAACACTGATTGAAATATCTAACCGAGATGATAATTCTAGAATTAGGCTGATATCTGCATAACATGTAAACAAATGACACATTCAATGTTGACTTAGATAATTATTAAACACCATGTCACTTTATTTTAGGCTCCAAATTATGTTGGAAATGGTTTATTTTGATCTGCGAGCTTGTTTGCGTTGGTTGTCCTTGTCAAAGACGTTAGGACTTGGAGCCATTTCAGAACTATTGTTGATGCGATTTGAAATTTGTGCAGTCCATGGTGCAATTCCTTTGTCGTTAGACTTCCTTTGAATGAACAAGGTGCCAAAATAGTGTTTGCATCAGCAAGTTTCATCTAATATTGTAAAAATAAATCCAACGCAGTAAGATTTGTTATCTAATATTATGACTAGATATCTAGGACACTAGATTATCAGCTGTGTGCCTATATGTTTAGTTTAAACATATTTTATTCAATATGAAATGGATAGGTTACAAGTTATTACAACTTAAATGAACATTAGATTTAGTATTCAAATAATTATTTGAAAATAATCCTTTGTGAGGTAAGTATATCAAATTGAAGCCTTTATCATGTATCAACTTTTATTCATTATCATACATAAACTTAATTAGACGGATGTATAAAATTTAATTATGAATTTTTCTTCCTAAAATCCATTCCTATGGATATCATGGACATTATATTACTTATTTTCATCCATTTGTTTCTTGCAATTATACCTTCTTTAACCCATAGATTTTTAACAATATTCATTGATTAATAATATTAACACTATCATATTGATGCAATCACTAGTAATATAATGAAATGGCAGTTTGCTCTTTCTTCGTGTATAGCAAACAACACCACATGAAATAGCTGCTCTAGAGACTTGCACACTTTGTGAATTGATTTCATTCTAATTCCACATTCAGATATCTTCAGCTACGTAAGTGTGTTGTATGTGCACATCTCTTGCCAATATATTTAGCCAGCCCTAAACACAACACAATGACATGCAATCTCTGGGGCTTGCGGTATATGTAAGAGTTGTTTGTGTCGCAGGTATCTTGGTGCATTGTGGTGGGTGGAGATGCTACTTCACAGTGGTTTGGACACTAGGCACCTAGCACAGATGCTGGGAGAAGCCCTTAACAAGGAGCAGGAACAATGGAAGCCTTTGATGTACAAAGCAAACTTGGAGGTCAGTTTTATGAACAAATACAAATATTTAAACTTTGAAATCAGATATTAACAATATTTCTTCTTTTTTTTTTAATTGTAAATTTTTATTTATGTTTTATCAAAATGCAACCAAAGCAATGATTTAATATTGTTATCCAATAATTGCCCGAGTTGCAAACCCTAAATATTTTACCTTCTCCCAGCAAATTACCACTAAAATGTGTCATAGAGAGTGTTTTTTTTAAATGATGCAATCATTATCATAGACCTTAGGTTTTCCTACTTTCAACTTCAAATGCATGAATTCCTGCATTTTATCCCACATAATTTTGTTGTTCATCTCGTGATACATTTTTGACAGCTTGTCCATGTTGAAATGTAAGTTAGAACGTGCACATGAATATCACTCGATCAACAATATATTAGGTGATTTAATATGCAGGAATTCTTGTATTTGAAGTTGAATATGGGAAATCTAAATGTCTATTAAGTGAATGAGTCAGAAGTAACTTCAGACTTTCAAGGGTCATTTTGACTTCATAAGACTAAAAGAACTAGTCTACTAGGAAATCTGGTAGTCATTTTACCCCTACTCATTTTTATCATCATCACTGGTTAACTTTCTTGGTCTAGATACGCCTTACGTTTTCTAATTATTTCTGTGTGTATATTGTAGGAGATCTCTGGTCAACAAAGGAATGAGTCAGCAACATGGCTGGCGTTCCTCAACTCCAAGTTACACTTCATGCCAGAGACGTTTAATTTATCCGTCTCCATCCTCAATCGTTTCCTGCACCTTGTTAAGGTATGTCTGTGTAAACTGAATCAATTACTTCACATGGTCTTGTAAACTGAATCAATTACTTCACGTGATCTAGTAAAGGGTCAAAAGTTTACATTAGCACATTAACGACTCGCCATGCTAATTATCATCAATTAAACCCTGATTGCTTGTAATTTTGTTGACCCAAATACCATACTTTAATAACCTATACATGTCATTTTATGTATTTTTTAAATAGAACGTTGTGTCGGTTTTCTAGGTTCGACCTAAGTATCTGCAATGCGTGTCTATCAGCTGTTTTTACATAGCTGCCAAAACACTGGAAGAAGATGAGGTAAGATGCTCAGCGATTGGATCTCTATTTCTTTTTTTGCATCTCTGACAATTTTCAACGTCTTGTACTTTTTCATATTGTGGTACATTGCAGCTTGATGAGTTTATGCTGTAGTGCAGCTCGTACTTTGTTCTGCAGCTCGTACTTTGTTCTGCAGCTTGTACTTTGTTCACGGTCAAAAGATAACACACGGTGGTGATTGTAGTTTACACCTGACATTGACCAATGCTGATCGATTCTGACCAATGCTGACTAATTCTGACCAATGCTGACTGATACTGATCAATGCTGATCAATTCTGACTGATTCTGACTAATGCTGACTGATTCTGACCAATGCTGATCGATTCTGACCAATGTTGACTGATTCTTTGTTGTTACAGATGATCCCCAGCACCGTGGATCTGGTGAAGAGAAGTGGGTGTGGCTGTTCCGTGTCTGAACTGCTCCGAATGGAAGCAATAGTCCTCAACAAACTTGGATGGAATCCCAAACAAGTCACAGCCATCAACTTTCTTCACATTGTAAGTAGTGCTGATATCTGTGCTTAATTTGCATGAAGCTTGTTCGAGTTACCATTGTTCAAAGTTTACCCGCTCTGATTTCTCTGAAAGTAAATTTTTCAAGTGAAATAAGCTGTTCGAATATTATTCATGGGCCAACAGTTGGGGAAGAATTGTTACTCCATTTACTATCACTATCAGTTAAATATGCTTGAGATTGAGCTATAATCAAATATCTATTGATATTTACATTTGTAAATGAAAACACACCAATATTATTCATCCTAAAGATGATGAAATATTGTACTACTGTCATTCAAATTTTATATTTGTTTTGTATTTTATATTTGCCAAGTTATCTAAATATTGATCCAACTCAAGTTTCTGTGTATATTAAGTCTCCCCATGCTGGAGGTAAACAGATGTCCTAAAGATTAGTGCATATGCACAGACCAACTCACACATATTTCAACTTAAAAACGTGTAATTATGCTTACCAATATTTTAACAACAAAATTGATGTAACTGTTCCACCCGTGTCTCTCAGATCCACGCCCTGCTGTTGAGGCATTACCCCCACCTCCTGGACTGTCTGATTCGGATGACCCCCTCAGGTCACATGACCCTCCTGACCCGGAAGCTGTTCGCCTGTCTGTGTTGCCACCACCTGAACGCATTCAGACCGGTCACTCTAGTGTTGGCGTTACTCAGTCTGGAGATTGAACAGATCACCATTGCCTGGCTGCCCATCATCATTCTGCTGCAGAAGATGACCAAGGTACAGAATGGTGTTTTTTACCATATTGGTATTATTATTATTTATTTATTTAAATAATAATTTCATTTTAAAAAATATTATTAAATATGCATAAAAGAAACATGCAGTAACGCTACAAAACATTGCATTATTTTTTATATGTAATAAATTCTCATGCGTTTATTCATATTTTTAAATTTACCTATT
Organism: Lepetodrilus schrolli; assembly: GCA_032361225.1. Taxonomy (NCBI): domain Eukaryota; kingdom Metazoa; phylum Mollusca; class Gastropoda; order Lepetellida; family Lepetodrilidae; genus Lepetodrilus; species Lepetodrilus schrolli. The sequence goes on along the minus strand of JAUTBT010002458.1, from coordinate 5,301 downwards.
TGAACTCTTTTGCATTGTGGGACCAAAGTCAGTTTAGTTGTGGTGAATAAACATAGATTTGCATCAAATTTGAAGTTGTGGTAAAAATAAAGCAAACATTTTTAACTAAATGGTTAAAACTTTTCCCTGGCTGCTTTGGTATCAAACATCGTCATGTATGGGTGAAAGATTCCCGCTGTGACGTAAAACAATAATTCACTCACTTGGTATCAAACAATCATTCCCTTATTCTAATCAAGAAATATATAACTGTAAGCGGGTTTGTAATCGTCTTCTTGTTCATCACAGGTGGACAGTGAAGACCTGATCAAATGCCGCGAAGTCGTCGCCCAATACCTGGAAACAAGGAATGAGAGAGCGACTGCCTACAGGTTCAAGTCTGACACGGTGCGGAACAAGTCCAAGAAACGCAAGGTGTCAGTGAGCAGTCTGGACGAGCAGGAGGAATTCTACGATGGCTTCAAGAGGCTGTACAGCGAGGAGTCCTCGCTCCATGACATCTCGGCCAACTTGAGGGGCTCCTGTGGATCAGAAATGCACCAAGATACCGCCGACACAGATCTGTGTTTCCACCTGCAGCCTATCTGTGCAAACTAGTACTATAATAGTCATTTACTGGCCTCTCGCACACTGTAGATCATTGTTGTAACTGTTAGTCCTTCCATATTGTACGTGGAGATATTTTAACTTATTTTAGACTTTAGTATGTTTACAGTGTAAACATCATTATGGCAGACATATTAAATATTCGGAACATGATGCTATGCTTTTTCTTAATTACCATGGTAACAGTTATATTTTACTCAGATTGTCCACGGTTTAGTAATGTTGTATGGTCAGCTGTTGTTTTTTTGTCATAGGATAAGACAATATTGAGCTTTTAGCCACGTTATGTTTTACTATTCATACGTTAAGCCTAGTTATATCTGTGTTACTTCTCATCAAATTGTATGATGTTTTTATCATACCTTTGTAAACTTTTTATACAAGGCAAGTGTTCAGTGTAGATTTATTTTAGCCTGATGCGGGATTGAACAATCTGAGAACTGGGTTTTAAGAATGTGTTATGCAGTAGGCAACGACAGGATATCTGATTGGTATTCAGCATATGGTATCCCTTGCTGTACAGATGCACACTTCTAAGTCATACTAGCAAGATAAGACCAGAGGGTTTTCATTACTTCATTATGTTGGTTACCATGGTACCTGATCTTCATTATGTTGGTTACCATGGTACCTGATCTGCATTATGTTGGTTACCATGGCACCTGATCATGCTGACAATATGATATTATTGTTAGAAATGTATTATTTGCAAACTACAAAATGAGATTTTAATTTGGAGAGAGTGCTCGAATGATGACATGGGTAGAAGATATGTGTTGTATAGGCTGTATATAGGATGCTTTTGCTGGTGACAGACATGTTTGAAATGTTCTTGCAAGTTGTAGTTATAGGTATGTATATACTATAGACCTTAGTTTCTCTTTGGTCGTATTTTCTGAATTGTCCATTTTCCAGGGGGTGGTTACCATTTTGGAATATGGATCGTTCATGGCTGCTTTATGTATATAGATACGCATTTTTGTAAGTATGCATCTAGTATTATACACAGAAAAATTAAATAATTGTAGGTCATAGTATATAGGAAATCCAGAGTGTAGACATTTCAAACATTTCTGTTCCCAGTTACATACACGTAATAGTAATATATTTCAAACGCTGTAAGTATTAACGCTGTTTTGATACGTCATGTGATCAGTGATGACTGAGCCAGATTCAAACAAATGTATATGATGGCATCATTTTACCCTGTTGTCATGGTGACTGTGACAGAGACACTGGAACAATCGGGAGTGTGATAAGTCACTTTATTTCACGGCAATAGTCCGCTGTGTGATAAATAGGATTATGAACTGGATATTGGCATGGCAGCTTTACTGTCTGGTACATTCTCTACACCTTACACGGTATTATTCACCTTGTGTCTGCAGAGTTATGTAACTCTGCTTTCTTTTTCTACCTATTTCTACAATTTTACGAGTGATTCGTACTAAATATCCTTCGAAATGCAGCATCAATAATATATTTACCTATTTAATGTGTCAACACCATGTTGTCTCTTGTTATCAGTTTGTATGATATATATTTTAGTTAATCCTAGTTATGTGATATATGTTTCATTGATGTTGATCTGAAGTATACAACAAGAGTTTAGTAATACAGTAAGATATCCCATTTTGCTGCCAATGGTGCATAAAATGCTTCTACTTTTATTTATTTCTGTTGGAAATTGTAAAGTGTGGTGTGTGTGTAGTTTTTAAAAAATGTTATGCATTTTGACAACTACCAACACAAACTCTTTTACATGCTTTTGAAACATCTCTCCATTATTTCCATGTATGTGTATTCTTTCTTTCCCCTCTTCTTGCTAGTAAATGTATAAAAAAAAATGTTGTATAAAATAATTCACATCATGTTCACATTGTAAATTGCATCGTGCATCATTAAACAGTCTCTGTGAAAGAGACTGAATCCAAAGGAATAATCTTTGTTATTATTTTCATGCAGGCACCAAACCAATGTTTGTCATAATTTGCCTGTTGACAGTTTGTATGAACAAGTATTATGGCGGATTGAATCTTGTATTGCCCTCTGGTGGGGGAGTTTTACACAGCATTTAAGTAGCCATCCGTTTATGATGGAAAAATCCCTTGTGAAGAACCTGAAAATACTCCCAATATTGACAAGATGTCTAATATAAATCGGCATTGCTTAATTCAGAAACAATATATTCATTCATCTCTGAATATGTACCATTGAGTTCTTGTAATTTTGCATTGCCAGCAGTAAATATCCTGAATCGCTGACGGAGCCCAGTGTGTGTATCTGTACTGCCCCTACCGGTAAATGATGCATTCTCCACCAAGGTAACAGTCCGCCGTGTGCTTACATTCTCCACCAAGGTAACAGTCCGCCGTGTGCTTACATTCTCCACCAAGGTAACAGTCCGCCGTGCCCTTACATTCTCCACCAAGGTAACAGTCCGCCGTGTGCTTACATTCTCCACAGTGTGGTTACATTCTCCACCAAGGTAACAGTCCGCCGTGTGGTTACATTCTCCACCAAGGTAGCAGTCCGCCGTGTGGTTACATGGCTGTGTTATCTCTTGAGCTCTTCCTTGTAATGGATGTTAGTAAATCGTTACAACAATCGTGAAGGTATATAGAATGTCGGCAAGCAGCCATAATATGCCTTGTCTCAGCATGCTTGACAATACAATTGACATAGCATGCCAACCATCGTCGTCGCAAATGGGTGAAAGATTACCTCCGCGACGTTAAGCTCCATAATCACTCACTCACTCACTACCACCACCACAGTGATTGTCAGGTGAAGTTAGATTCTCTTACAGAATAGGTAGAGTACCGGTATGCAAAAGGAGTTGGATCGCCGCCTTACAATATGGTTTTCTGTCGGGGTCAGATCCAGATAGACGATGACCATCATGATGTGAATATAGCCTATACTAACTTGAAACACGACACGCACAATATACATTAGATATCCTATGCTACTACGTATGAGCTTATTAGATCGTGTTACATGTTATAGCGACTTGGGCTGGACACAGTTTATTTACTACAACAGACTATCGATCTATCGTGGCTTGATTATATTAAACAACGATGTCGCCTACTGTTGGTTAATATCAAGCGTTGTATCTAATAGTATATATTATAGGTTAAATACTCGTTGACGGGTTCTAGACACCAACTTTTGGAAAATCCGACAAATTGGGCCGGTAGGAGCTTATTAGTGAGTGCGTCTCTTCACCACACAACATTCACTTTTGTGCTCTACGAATATCAATATTGTACCCAATGTGTCGTTTAATTTGGACTACATCATGTACACCATAACCAATCGTATGTCTGCAGTAACTACATATCTGTCATAGATTAATCATCACTGTCTACCCAGGTACTGTTGCCTGATGAACATCCGTCAAAGGGGAGGTTACGGAGGCAATAGTCCATTGTTTCAGAGGATGGCCAATGTGAAACTCCGAGCAACATTTAGTTTTACAAGCCGACTCTACACTCGCTAGTGGCGGCCCCAGTGACTGTGTTCACATATTAGTGTACACTTAGCCCACATCACATACCATCAAATGTTTCCGACATGATCAGTCGATCGCTACATTTTTTAAAAAGTCATCGCGACCTTTTGGGAACAGATCTAGCTAGACTAAATTAAAGTTAAACCAATACATATAGTGATGACAACACTATATGATAGTGATTGATAACAAAAAAAAAAGCAGGTCTTGTTCTAACAGTGGTTGGTAGTAACATCACAGCATATTTTGAACAGCAGTAGTCTTAATATTATCGACATCGTTCTAGTTACAATTAAATAATAAATATGCAGATAGTAGGCCTATAAACATGTTTTAAATTACTTTTTGTTTGTTTGTTTATTTACACGTGTGGGCACAGCAGGTTAATATACTTACAGTACTAATGTAATTCTATGAAAATGATTTACACAGTAAATATAAATTATTAGATTAACAGACTAGAAATTAGATCTATCTAGATCTTGCCGTATTTATTTTTCTACTGCAGTATGAACCTATGTCGGAGTTGTCTTCCCGGAAGATGTCTGTGGTTTGTATGCTAAAAAAATGGCCGACTTTGATACTATTTACGAAGAAGACGATGACGACGATGGCACGCCAGAATGCGTTGTCACGATATCCAGCCCCATTGCTGTACGAGGAGCTGGCAATGTAACGATGTAGGTTTAATGTAGAAATATTCTGTTTGAGATATAGTGTAAAACTAGCTGTATACCATGTTTTAAAATGTAGATTTTCGCACAGAATATTTCAATTTCAATGTTACATTGTACGCATAACACTGTTGACAAGTGTAGGATAAGCATGCGCAGATAATGCTTTACATGGGATACACAGATGTTCAAATATTGATTAAGTTAATACATCATGCTTATGTTTGACACCTATTTGCGTTTCAATTGCCCACATTGCGAATATAATACAAAGAAGAATGACGCAAACCTTCACGTCACTGTGTGTTAAATATACGCACCTGAATCAAATAACTATGGCCGAATGGTTGTTATTATGTGACTAAGCACATATTATTATGAGAGTTTGTTTTCTTTGTTGTTTAAAACTAATATGACCTAAGGCAATGCCTTGAATGCTCGCGAAGACAGTTATATTATACTATTTGTTATGGCTATCAGATGTTATTAGCCATGTCATGCAAT
>JAUTBT010002457.1:0-10095 GCA_032361225.1 Lepetodrilus schrolli | reverse complement strand
AGCAGGAAATCGGTTTGCGCATGCGTCTAGTCCATTCGCTTCATGCTTTGGGTTTTCATACAAAACGCTACGCAGTCTAAATCCGTATTGAAATGTATGCATACGTATTGCTCATCAATACATAGAATACATATGTATTCTCCATTGTACGCACCCCAGGGATCGAACCCGAGACCTTCCACTCTGGGCAGACACCAACCATTACGCCACAGAGCAGGCTGGTAACAGTAAACTGCTTAGGAGCCTCGGTGTAATATTTGTTTGTTGCTTAGTTTCAGTGTACCATCAAGTCGAGTTTTGTACTACACAAGTTAAGTGTGCTTAATAAATGATGCAGCTTACATATACATGTACTTCTACACAAAGTTGGCTTAGAAACGTAGCGCACACACACACACACGCACACTTTATCTGCAGTGTATGCATTTGTTACAAAAAAGTTCTTATTAATGATTGTATGGTAATCATGGCAAACTAGCATAACCAAATTTGTAGTGTTCGTACCCATGGAAATACAATTTTTTTACAAATGAGAAGTACTATTAAATTTTTCATAACTTGTTAGACGTACTTTATGAAAATTGTGAACAGTTTAAGCATGTGAACTTTTAAAATTACAGAATTTTAGTGTTTATTTATATTGGAGTTTTAAGTTGCTTTCAAGATTCTTTAACCATCATTCTTTCACTTATCGACTTCAGTTTAGGGTAGGAGGAAACCTGCAACGCTGAATGTTGTAGTAAACCTGCAAGCACCGGCTGGTACTGACAAGACCAAGGATGACAACTGCATTGCCACTCGCATTCTATCAATATCGCAATCAGAAAGGTAACTCGCGAACATCGACGCCAGCCCCCATGGCGAAATTCGAACCTCGCACCGCACTACCACCCACCCCAGAATTTTGTTTAAAATGTAATCCTGGATAAAATTGTTAATATACATGTTAAGTCACTAGTTATAAAGCTACTTGGTAAAATGCAATGGCATAGATTTGAAGTCTTTTAAAACTAAATTTTGACAGAAGATTGTGTAGTCTGTACCCCTTCATTGTATGTCGTACGTTATGGCTTTGCAACAACGAGAACATATTTGTTTCTATCAATTAATTGTTTAATAAAATTAAAGTTCCTGCGATTGTAGGCCTTTTAAGACCATGGATTAAACACAAATAGACTGGTACATGCGCCAATTTTCATGTGGGCTTAAATATGGGAACATGTCATCGTCTGTCTGTCGCATTTGATTATCTGTTGAAAGATTGCCAGATTAATTAAGTTACTCCACATGTTGAAGGTTGCATGCTGTAGTGTAGTATCGACTCGATACTTGTTAAGCAATCGGCTCGCCTCCACCCGTTCTGTTCCAGTAGATGCCCTCAGCAATTTCTGGAGCAGTAATTTTATCCAAATTTCTCGAAAACAGCAATCAAGATCAGCCTCACCACTCCTCATCTGGTATATACTGGACGTATTAAAATACCCATGCACCACCTCCAAGAAGAAAATTCCACAAAAAAAATGTTTTACATTTTTATTTTCATCTCGTTCCCCTCCCCTGCCTCAAGGTGGTGTCAATAAAATTAAAAGTCACTTAAAGTTAAGGAAATTTTTCCTTCGGAATTCTTTTCGGTGCAATTTAGATTGTAGCAACCATGTAGACCAAGAAATTAAAACAAGCTGAGCGAGCATTTCTGTCGAACGCATTACAGTAAGGACGTTGCTTTTTCTGATGCAACTTTCGATGCCCTGTTCACAGAAGTGCAGGGCACTGACCACGCCTAATCATTTGCCAGATTTCTTCATGGCAGCCTTGGTCATCTTGCCTGTGATTTCCTTCTTGGTGACCTCCTTGATGACACCAACAGCCACGGTCTGCTTCATGTCTCGGACAGCAAAACGTCCGAGTGGGGCATAACTTGAGAAAGCCTCTACACACATCGGCTTGCTGGGTGTGCAGACAATCATGGCGGCATCACCAGATTTGACAAACTTGGGGAAGTCTTCCAGCTTCTTTCCAGTACGGCGGTCGCACTTTTCTTTGATCTCGCTAAACTTGACAGCAATATGAGCAGTGTGGCAGTCGAGCACGGGCGCATAGCCATTGCTGATTTGACCAGGGTGGTTCAGAATGATGACCTGCCAAATACAAAAGTAAAATCAAATCCACAAATATAATAATGTGAATAAAGTCAATTTGACAACCATGCTCGATGCTTTCGTGCATTGCACAGCTGACTGCTCAGGTTAAAGTGAAGCACGTTCGAGCTCGGCTAGTTCGTAGATGGGTGACCGAGAAACTGATCATATTCACTAAAAGCTTATATTCACTAAAAGCTGTCTAGATTTCAAGATTTTATATGATAAATATTTATTCTACAGCAATAACATTGACATCGATATGGTGTTTTAAGTTTTGACACTAGATTAGAATAAAATAATTATCACAGAATACCAAGATATATTCACATACCTGGGCATAGAAGTCTTTGCATTCCTTGGGTGGGTCATTCTTGCTATCGCCAGCAACAAAACCACGACGCAGTTCCTTGACGGAGACGTTCTTTACATTGAAGCCAACATTGTCACCGGGAAGAGCCTCGACCAGTGCTTCATGGTGCATTTCCACAGATTTAACCTGCAAGTTAAGGAAGCGATGTCATTGCATTTTCACTGACAATTTAATTGGGGTTTAGGGCATTTTAATTGTGTATTTTACACAAATATGCAGCTAATCTAGAGCTCTGGACGATTTGACAACGCTGAATCCACCACCATCAGACAGTTCCTGTAATAATTACATTAGCCTGCAATCATTAAATTAGTTTCTTAAAATTATAACTTGATGTTACTACCTACACTAATATTAAATAATGATAATCGTATTTATTGATAATCAAGATGGCCAGAAGGGCATGCCAGAAATGATTAACATGTCCAAGTGGGTATAAAGTGTCATTAGCTCGTGAGTAGGCGATACTTCTATCCCTGCACATTCAGTAAAATAGTTTAAAATGTCAAAATTCAGCATGTGGTATTTGTCATGTTGAAGTGGCATTAACAGCATGGATGGTGAGTGCTCAAGAATTTCCCCAATGATGTCCTTTCAATTTGTGAACATTTTGACCCAAGGGGTTTTCTAATATTTTGTAATTTAATGTAAAACTGAAAGTAGGGACGACGATTACTAGTCGACTACTACCCGACTACATAAACTAGGAAGTCTGGTAGTCGTTTTAGCCCTAGGTTAAAGTTGCCCAATCGGATTTTACAGTACCTCAGTGGTCAGGCCAGATGGGGCAAAGGTGACAATGGTTCCAGGTTTAATGATGCCGGTTTCAACTCTACCAACAGGGACCGTTCCAATACCTAAAAACAAAACAAACTTGGAGAATGAATAATAACTAATATTGGATCACAGGGACCAGTACCAAAAACCAAACCAGTACATAACAGTTTTGCAACTTTAAAATGCACGCTCTGGTTTGAATAGCTAGTTTTAATAGGTCAACAGACTATCTGGCGTTTGCGACGAGCTGTGGCTTGTGAGCTTTACCCATATACCAGCAAATCTAAAAAGACAAGCATATAACCACGGTTTGGACAAACATTTTACCATAAAAGTATGTGCATTCATTTAGTCTACACACAAGTATTTTGGGCAACAAGCTACATTTTACCACTAAATAAATAAAAAATAAAATGAAAGTAAAAGTAAACGACTAACCATACATATTGGGGCCACCCTATTAGTCCCTGCAATACGGATACGATATATTTATTGCTAACTAATAAAGAACATTTTAGATTACAAATTGTTTTACACTTGTTTTTCTACTGCTATGACATTTCACAAGTTAATTATTAACGTACCGCCAATTTTGTAGACATCCTGCAGGGGCAGACGCAGGGCCTTGTCGGTAGGCCTCTTTGGAGGCAGGATAGAATCCAAGGCTTCAAATAGGGTCTTGCCGCTGGCATTCCCTTCCTTCCTCTCAACACTCCAGCCCTTGAACCAGGGCATCTTATCAGAGGTCTCCAACATATTGTCACCATGGAAGCCAGAGATAGGCACAAACGGAACCGCCTTGGGATTGTATCCAATCTTCTTGATGTAACCAGACACTTCCTTGACAATTTCATGGTAACGAGCCTATAACCAGAAAACATGAACATGAACAAGACTAGAAAACAAGTCATTTTACCAACAAGCAAACTTTATAATTAAACAGTTGTGCATAAATTCAAGGTTAAGATAAGTTCAGAAGTGATAACATGTGATAACCATTTCTTTGATGCATACCTCTGAGAAGGGAGGGGCTGTGCTGTCCATCTTGTTCAGTCCAATGATGATCTGCTTCACACCCAGGGTGTAAGCAAGCAAGGCATGCTCTCTGGTCTGGCCATCCTTGGAGATGCCAGCCTCAAATTCCCCCACACCAGAGGCAACAATCAAAACAGCACAATCGGCCTGGAAGATCAATGATAACCCAATTATAGGAGACTTCACAATTACATAGGTTCGATAAAATATTTAATATGCAATGATATAAACATGGAACAGGCAATTAATGGAGTGATTTATTGTTTTACCTCACAGCGGTAATCTTTCACCCATACGTGACGAGGAAATTAATGGAAATAGCATGGCGACAATACCCAATCTTATGTAAATGACCAAAGCTACAAAGATACTAACTTGTGAAGTTCCAGTAATCATGTTCTTGATGAAATCACGATGACCCGGGGCATCAATGATCGTGACATAGTACTGATTGGTTTCAAATTTCCACAGAGCAATGTCAATGGTGATACCACGTTCACGCTCTGCCTTCAGCTTGTCCAAAACCCAGGCATACTTGAAGGAACCTTTGCCCATCTGAAATATAACAAATATTTTACAAATGAAAGTTGTGTTCAGGGAACCAAGTAATCTTATTGCCAGAGGTACCCACATGTGCATTGCCAACATGTAAATTATAAATGATGCATGCCATTTATTGAAGGTGGTTGCAGTGATATTTATCTTACACTAGTTGCCTCCCCCACTGACTGCATCAATGTTTTGCCTTCCCCCATTGACTGCCTCAATGTTTTCCTAACACTCCGGAGGGTCCTCGGTCATCTACTTGTTTCCATGGTAAGCACGAAACATCAATTTATAGATCTAGCTTGTAGTCCAAATGCCAATCTTTTAATACCAAATACTATTGAAATTCCTAACAGTACTACCATGAAAAGTGCCCAAATGGCCTGTACACAGCGACGTCATTGCCAAATATGTGGTATTGAACGAGTTCAGGAAAACAAAGGACTAGTACTCTGGTTATCACCGGAACTTGGAAAATGCTAAATATATAAATAACCTACTTATGCACCTTATTCTTTAGGGCCAACTTACTTCTTGGGCTTCCTTCTCGAACTTCTGAATGGTCCTCTCATCGATACCACCACACTTGTAGATCAAATGACCAGTAGTCGTAGATTTACCAGAATCTACGTGGCCAATAACCACAATGTTTATATGCATCTTTTCTCTCCCCATGGTTGTTTGTTTAAGTGGTCACACTTAAGATGCTGAAATAGTAAAATAGTAAAGGGTACTTTTCAACTGAATAGAAATAAACCACTAGTGCAGAGCTCGACTTCAATTTAAAGTAAATACCGTTTAAAGTCCAGGGTTCAATGGAACACATCTTAAGTGAATGGTGCATGCTTTTTCTTAATGTAGGGCCTGTGGGCATTTCAGTATTTTAATTTACTTTCGGAGTTTCCTACCGTTTACAATCATCACCGTTACTTCAGAAGCAAGCACGTTTAGAGTGAACTGGTCACTCTATACAAACTAGAAATGTGATACTGTAAAATATATTCACATACTCTAGTTACATGCAAAAATGTGTTTGCACGAATACTGAAGCCTTCGTTTGCGGAGAATTCGCTCGAGACGTTTTGAGCAGTGAATATACCTGGATATAATTATGGTTATAAAAGCATTGTGCACAAGGCAATCTACCAATAGGCAGTTCCATTGTTACTTGGATTTATCTATGCTTGAAAAGCTGTAAGTAATTTATTATGGTTAACCTTGAATTCTACTCCCAGATTTTAGAGGTAATTACATGTGTTTCTACTTTCATTGCTAATTACCTGGCTTAATTGGGCTTACTAATAGTTGCATTAGAAGTTGTCGTTAACAGAGTGTTTAAATTATTATGTAGACTAAGTTTGATTTTTTCCCCACTTCTAATTAATAAAGAAATTACAAATGCCAGAAATTGAGGGTATAAGTAGATCTACTAGGTAGGTAGGAATGTATATTTTTATGGACAAATTACTTTGCAATTTTTATGAGAAAACAAGACCAGTTTTTATTTCACTTACAGGAAGAAGTCCTGTGGATCACTGTCCATCTACCCTACTTAATATAAAGGTGGACAGGCTGCGCATGTGTGTGTGTAAAAATAAAACACATTATAAATGGTTGACAAGTTTTGAGATAAATCTAAAATTACAGGCCTATTTAGCCTATTGTTCAAATGTTATTGACAGATTTTGAAGCCATAAATATTCCATCAATAATAAGTTTCTTATATCTAAGATATATCCTGGGTTATGTTGTCCCTATACAAATTGAACATTTGCAATCTGATCTTTGTAGCTCCCTACAAGCCTGCATCATGGATTACAGAACATCGTTATGAGATAAATGCGAAAAACACGAATTATCGGAAATAGGCATGTTCGAAAACTGATAACCGGATGATTTTATTACAAAGTACGGCAAAATAATGAGGGCAAAATATACCTCCATCTACAAGTAACAATTAGAATGTACGATAAAATAGATGGGGGTCAAACGTCTACCTCACAACAATTAAGCGATACAATTGGGAGAAAATAAGTGTGTGCGAAACGGACCTCCCAAAATTAGGTAGGGGCGCCACGTCTGGCATCCGACCTAGGATCGCAACTGGTTTCCATGATTGCAACTATACAGACCGCGAATCCCATCAGGGAAAGGCAACGTTGTTCGGAATATGTCCTGTCCAAATATTTGAATATACAACTTAAACAAGAATACTCAATTGAGCAATCGCCACGTGTACATTTCGGATGTCGAACGTCAAAACATCTGGGTACTGTAGAAACAAAACGCGTAAACGTGGGACAATATATCTATTTCTCTACATAAAACCTGTTCTTTTATAAACAAAAAAAAAACCCGAGTACGTTTGAAATTAGTATACAATATTCAGTATCCTCGTTTACCGATATCATGTCGACGTGGTATGGGCATGGCGACCGGAACATAGCTACCGAAATATTTCTAAAATACACCCAAACAATGCTATTATGTTTTTAATAATTCAGTCAATTAGAAGAAACAACAAATCTAATATTCAATTTTAATATTCAATTTTCGAGATGGCAGGATTGAACCATAGATAGACGAGTGATATTAACCAAACCACACTCCTTACCTCTCGATGAATGTCAGCCGAGTAAAAAGGAATGAACGAAGGAAGTCACGTGATATATATACTCGCCCTAGAGGGGTACCGCGTATTGACGTCATCGTAATGAAATGGGCTACCGAAATCGTATTTGTAGGAAGAGTAATTATATTGCCAAAGTCTTAATCCTTATATAACGTCACCATAGTATCTATGAATATACAAATAAGAACGAAAACTAAATTATATGTCACTTCGCTTAAGTATAATTTAAAACATCTACCCATACATATTTAAGCTTATATTAAAAAGTGGCTGAAATGAATACTTGATATTGGTTAGAAGCTAGGTAATGCGACTTTTTCAAATATGGCGCTGCCCATGTGCACATGAAATCCGTGAATATTGAACATTTTGCTCTGCGTCACAGTCATGTGTTCACTTCTTTATGGAATGTTTGCAACATTGTCGAGTAATTCAAAGGTTCGAACATATTAAACATTAAGCAGATAATGTAAATGATGATACTTACCAGCTGCTTACGTTTTTTCGTAAAATTGAAGTCGGTAATAATTATGCAATGTCAAGCACTAAATTATTTTCCTCGTTTGACGGACAAAAATTCGCGCCGCATTATATACTGTGCTATATTACATAATATCAGTTGGGGAAACGCGAGATTCTATGTGAATATAACATTCTAAGCTGGTCGGAGCAATAAATGGGCAGATAACTTTTATTAAATTATTTAAAGGAGACTACCTCTAAAATATGATAATTTAATATGATTAAATATTAGCATTTACATGTAAAAAAAACCCACCAAAACAACAAAATACATCTTAGTAAGTTATAGCCAAAATACATGTAGTCTAAAAATGACTCTAAAAATGACTCTAAAAATTACATTTGCCGGTATGCATATTTGGAGCCTTGTGACATTCGAATCTATGATGTCCATAGATGAATACTTGTCAAACATTTTGTCATGTAGAAAAAGTGGAAAGAGGTGAGCGATGGTTTGTTTGTAGCGTTTGCGTGTGCAAAGTACGTCAAGTATGGACATTATATACACTGTTATTGCCATTTATTTCTAAATAATATGTTGAATTTTGCCAAATATTATGTGCATACATATAAAATATATATGGTAGTATTTATTAAAATGTGACCATTATACCTTGAAATAACCAGTAATAAGAATGCAATTCAAGTAAGTTTATGAGAACAAGGAAGTATACAGATATGTTGTGTATCATGCTACTTAGCCTGACTAATAACTATGCAAATTAGGGAGCTATTTTCACATGATGTCATTTTCATGTGACATCATACTACTATTTATGAATGCTTCTGTATGGAACTAGTAAACAAGATGACTGTAATGATCAGAGACTGTGCTAATCAACTAGATTTAATATATTCACAATTTGTAATAAAAATGAGAATTCTTTTTAAGTTGTCATTTTTCCATAAGTGTATTTATCAATACGTGAAGCGGTTTACAATTTACTGACCTGCATGTATTTCTACACGTAACTTTAAAATGTCGATTCACACGTTGATGTTTTCTTCTTATAGAGAAGTATTTAAGCTTGTCATCTGTCAAGCTTAAATACTTTGACAATAGATGTCAAGCTTAAATACTTTGACAATAGATGTCAAGCTTAAATACTTCTCTATAAGAAGAAAACATCAACGTGTGAATCGACATAAAGAGATTATATACCTCATGTCTTTAGATATTGTCTATATCCTGCATTTAGGGATAATCTATGTATTACTCATTGAAGCGCGTCTAATACAAAGATTATCCCTAAGTGCAGGATATTGACGATATCTAAAGACACTTGGTTAATAATCTATGGCTCAGAGATTAAGAAACCTTTTGACTATGATTTCATGCTCAAGTTTATTGCCGGGTTACCAACAGAAGATACTGAATTTTGACGTTTGTTAACCTCATCAGACCAAGTAGTACTTGAAAGTTTAGCAAAAAGTATATATATCGAAGCATTCAAACAAAGTATTTACTGTAATGTTGTTAAACTTGTATGGCGTATAAAATGTCTTTAGAGAATTTGTGTGATGCTATGTGTAACCTACCAGGGATTTTTTTAAATGTTTATAATGGGCTGGTAGCCCATTTACAGAATAAACATATTTCATTTCAGTAGTATCATCTGGAATTACATGCATTTTCAATGACCAGATGGATGCCTGGTAATTAGCTTTAATGTATATCTGACATGTGAAGTCTTATGACATCAAAACGGTTTGGAGAAACGCACAATCTGAACTTACAGCTGACAGAATAGTCAACTAATTGCCATGAAATATATTGCAACATCAAACATCATCTTCCTTACTGTCAGGTTCTGGTTTTAATCAGCTATCTCTCATGAGCAACAGGTCTTGGTCTGTGGTGCAGGTAAAGGCTGATGTCTTGGGAGTGTTCCCACTGGCAGTGGTATATTTGTGTTTTAGCTTATTCTTCCTTCAATCTCCGCTCATTTCCAAATGGTATAGACTGGACTAGAAGTATTAGACTGCCTGAAACCTTACATACTGTAAATCAGGAAATTAATGCGTCACTAATTTAATGCGACCTCAAGCTTTTGGACATAAATGCGACAAGA
>JAUTBT010002456.1:0-10096 GCA_032361225.1 Lepetodrilus schrolli | reverse complement strand
GCATCTGGTATAGTTCATAATACTATTTTAATATTGCCGCATCTGGTATAGTTCATAATACTATTTTAATATTGCCGCATCTGGTATAGTTCATAATACTATTTTAATATTGCCGTATCTGGTATAGTTCATAATACTATTTTAATATTGCCGCACCTGGCTTAGTTGATAATACTATTTTAATATTGCGCATCTGGTAAATTTCATAATACTATTTTAATATTGCCGCATCTTGTATAGTTCATAATACTATTTTAATATTGCCGCATCTGGTAAAGTTCATAATACTATTTTAATATTGCCGCATCTGGTATAGTTCATAATACTATTTTAATATTGCCGCACCTGGATTAGTTCATAATACTATTTTAATATTGCCGCATCTGGTAAATTTCATAATAATATTTTAATATTGCCGCATCTGATATAGATAATAATACTATTTTAATATCGTAATGATTTAATGAAATACACTAATATATTTGTGAGTATACAAATTCAAATCAATTCAATTCAAATAAAATCCAACAACAAAATAATGACCTATATTTCTGTAAATAAAATACATATGTGTAATACAAATACTTTTGCTAAATTAATACATTTTACTGCTGTCCAAACTAGAGTACTATCATAGTCACGATCTCTTTACTAAGTAATATTACTACTTCAGCTTGAATCTTTATACGATCCGTCTTAATTTGACCAAATCTCTTCATTTCCTGTCTATAATGAAAACAAGTAACGTCTGTTAATTGGTTTCTACAGAACTAATAGCCAGGCTTGTTAAAGGAAATATATTTTGAGCACCATCCATCATGTTGTTAGTCCATAATGTCTCAGTAAGACTAATGGCAGCCTTCATTAATGTTTAACAGAATACAGCGATAAATAGCATCTAGAGACAACCAGATCTAGATCCGCACACGTTTTATTTGATTGATTTTATATCGTGACAGATAGTATATGAAGATAATTAGTCTACAACAATTACATGTAATTCCATATTTGTTCATCATGATGAACTGAACTTCATGATTGGTACATTTGTACAGGCGAGTTATAAGCACAACAATATGTCTTCTGCCATATATGTTCGCATTCTATCTCTATCTTTTGTTAACATTAGCATTCTCTCTCTCTCTCTCTCTCTCTCTCTCTCTCTCTTTCTATTTTATGTCCTCTCTCCTCTCGATTCTCTCTCTTTTCCCTCCATATCTGTCTTGAACTAAATATGCGAGCACAACTTTGTTTACATGCCTAGACCATGATAAGAGAGAGAGAGAGAGAGAGAGAGAGAGAGAGAAAAAAAGAGAGAACGAGAGAGAGAAGGATAGAGAGAAGGATAGAGAGAATGAGAGATAGAGATTACTACCGGAAGTCTACAGATGACCTATAACACTCATGACCACGTCATCCACGTCAGACCCTACCTCTGCTATCCGGTCCTTTGTGTACTCTCCAATGTCAAAGGTCAACTCCACCAATTCTTTCTCTTCATTGGCTACAAATGTCACAAACGGCCGTGGTCCTCGTCTCTTCTGTTTAATTTCTGAGGTAGCAACAAGGTTATCTATTAGGGAAAACCACGACTCCTTCTTGATTTTCTCGGCTAAAATGCTGAAAGGAAATAAAGATGTATTAATCTCAATGTATTCTGTACTATTGCAATTAACAGTTTCTCTATGAAACGCACTTCCTTGCAAATCCCTTTTTGCGATTCCTTATTGTAATTTATATGCGAATAAAGGTTCTGTTCTGTCCTGCAATAAGTAAATGGTATTAGACATACATGTATGCATATTGAGTTAACTAAAACCCAGACATGTTTGTCTCCATACACACATTGGCCAAGGATCGCCTCGTGTGGTACTCTGTAACAATGTTTCATTTGCCGAAATTGGTCTTCAAACAATATTCCATTATTGAAGACATATGGCGTGTGACAGAAAAATGACAACAAAACCGTGTCGCACAGCATTTCAGACATACGATCGAACTTTTAGTGTGTGTTTTTTTACTACATCGCATAGTTTGGTTTCTCTATCCATTGTTCGCTAGGTTTGCTATGCACATGCTCCAGACTGAACCTCGTGGTAATATATTTAACTTACTCCTTGCACGTCTTGCAAACTTGTATCAGTCTCATGACAGCGACTGCACATCGACGGAAACGCTGGTATGGCTGAAAAGATAACACAGATAACCAGTTTAATTCCCTACTAAATTTGACTATCAGAAACTATCATTATTCATCAAGGATTACAACATTAGTACCACAGGAACCAATAAACCGTAGATCCATGCCATGCCATTAGCATCAACATCTTTGCAAATGTGCTAGTAGACACTAGACACAAAACAGTGACTACACTTATCAGACATATCAGCATATTAAGTTTTATACTGGTAAATTAGCTACGATAATACATTAATATGCTGGATTTATTCCGCTTGAAAGTGCAATCCCATACACATACATTCATGAAACACAAGACAAACAAATAACCAAATAAATAGCCAAATCAAAGTGCTTACATCTTCCGAATCCCCTGATGCTGTTAGAAAGGTTTCTGCATCTTCAATTAAATCTGCACAGGTTCTCTCACACGCCATATCGTACACTCTCCGTCTATCTGGTCTAAATATGTCATCGCCGTGTATCCAAACACACCTGCTCCTGTGGTCTACTGTCGACTGATCGAGCACCCAATCGTTAATATAGGAAATAAATGTGTCGGAAATACTCGATAATGGACTGGCAAATGCTCGAATTACATCCCCGAGAGAGTATCGTTTTTGTTAACCGTCTCAATATCACAAAGAACCGTAATGATTTTTCTCAATGGTGGTCTTCTATCGGCGAACTGTTATTTGGTCTAGTATTGTTTGCAGAGACATATGTGTGCATTTTGTGTTCATATTTTTGTTTGTAAATCGAGAATATTCCAATAGGATTGGCATACTCCGAAAATATAATTAAACCGTACTGTGTATAATGTTTGTTACGCAACATTCTAATCTCAAAACTATGTATATTCAGATCAGTTTATTCACCTACACATACATGCCTGTATATATCTACTTGCATTTGACCTTATACTGTTTATACTGTATATTATATTATTTATACTGTATTATAAAATGCCATACAATGTTAGAACATTTGCTTATGAAAATCTACACGGTGAGCAATAGACTGGATTCTCAGATTCATACGCCTACCGGTGTTTCATTATCTGACGTTGGTAGCCATACCTCGTAATTAATGTGTGTACACCTCCTATATGTGCTGAGTAGACACATCTTCCTTGCTAATGAATGGATAATACGCTCATTATGGCACTCTATGTTGATGTCTACACCCATATTTATTGGGTCTGAGTGATCCCGTAAACACCACTACCAAGAGCGTTGAAGACCAGTGTCTATTCACACTATAACGTGCAATATCACTACTAATTGGTTATTATTGATTATTTTGGGTTATTGCCATTCTAGACATTAGCATGATTCTTCCCGATGTCTATAAATGCAATTTCAATTCTGGGTAAATTGTTGTTGTAACAATTGCTGTTATAGAACAGATGGTGGTACAGCTAAATAAATAGCAATAACTTTCCCCTCAGTTTACATGTATACAGACCAAGTCCATCCATAGACCACCCACACACAAATTCATATATAATTATACACATAAATACACATAACAATACACATAAACAACACACACACACATACACAAATACACATATAAATACATATACACATAAATACACACAAATGCAGATAAATACACACACACGCATCCCCCCCCCCACACACACACACATAGACACTGCGAGCACACTCTAGCAATGGTAGGACATTTTCTGTGAGTTTTTGTTGTTGTTTTGCTTTGGTTTTTGGTTTTGTTTTATTTTTAAATTGTGGTTTATGACCGCTTTCAATACTCTTTCCCATATCGCGGCTTGTCAGTTTACGGCAAGAGGAAATGCTCAACATCCATAGCGCTGAATATTGCAGTAAACATGCGAGAACCTGTAGCATATAGTCCTGTGTATACTACGCAGATCGCACATACTAGTCAAGGTAGTCCGCGGATGAACTGCCAGATAACGGTTTGACCGAGAAAGTCCTAAATACTATCTAGGTTTCGTTCCTTAACAAAAACATAACTGACTGAAGCAGTTAATGGATACCCGATAGGACCAGATTGTAATCGCACTGCTAACATAGAGCTAGAAAACGGCAGATTGTATTATATACTCCCAAAACGACAACATATAATGCAGTTAGTATTAATTACAAAAGCCCATCAAACCTATCTCAATATGAAGTAAGTATATCATTAGTGTTATATAAATGTGTAATGTTAATTTCCCTCGAAGCGTTATATTTTGAAGATACACGTCGCATGCATTTATACTGTATGCCAATGCCGGCAGATAAATACAAGGAGTTTGTATATCTACTAAACCGATCCATATCTATTATCCGTCCTCGTCATGAGAAGTACTCGACAAACCTCTCAGGCATACTTGTAAGCGGCAGTTGACTAAAAACGTAATCCACCTGCCTACAATGGGGCCATTGACACGGAGTAATGACTAAGACCGACATAATCGAGATTACGACCGCGTTGGTATGCATTTCTTAGATCACGTCAATCCCCACTTAACTATCGGCAATGTTAGTTATTGTAAAGTTGTCACTTATTATATAGTGTAATTGACAGCAATGAACCACTGTTGTGGATTTTTGCGATACCAATCTGTTCAATGTATTATGTACTATAGCCACTTACTGGAATTGGAGTATTCAGTTTCATATACATTGCTTATTGATAAATGGAAGTTACATATATGTAAGCCAATCTACATTGACTCAAATTGAGCATCATGGTTGTATGCATATCCTCTGTTATCTATAATGGTGCATTGTAATTGAAAACTAAACAATACGTGTAGATTTATGTTGTATTCATACACTATTTCACCTATGTCACAGCAAGAAAAAAAGGTTAGGTGTATTTTTATTGTGTCCGGGCCAGGATACATAACGTGGATGCTGAAAAATAGAACAGGACACTCGAGATGAAAGTGTCCTGCCATGATCCTGTTAGGATTTTGTTAGGATCCTAGAACAGGACAATTAACTTCAATGTGCTGTGAATATTCCATCTCTAAGCAATACTGTATATTCTCGAAACAATATAGAACAAATAATTACCGTGGCATTACTGTCAACAGGGGAAGACAACCTCGGCATCTTTCTAATGGGGGCCGCTATGATTGTCTTCCGTTTCCGCTCATCTCTTTGCATGGCCGTGTTTTGGCGACTCATTGACAAGGCGTCTGACACCAAGGACTTCAGTCGGAAGCGAGTGGTCAATTGGTTGAATCTCTCAATATACTCATCAGCGTTGGAAACCAGCGAAGCTTCAGAGTCGTTCCGAACTAATGTTTTTTTCTTATCCATAATGGCGGCTCGGTATATCTAGAATCAATAAAAGTATATGTGACTGCAGCAACATACAAACATATTCATAGTTAATATGTCTATACATTGAACTGTATTCGGTAGGTATGTTCGAGTTTTTATTTTCCTTTGTCAGTATTTTATTCGAAAGCACTATCACTTAAATGAAAAGACGACAAAACAACACTAAAACGATCACACAAATTAGTCAACAATAATTGTTTAAAATATCCGTTTGTTTAAACACGCCTGCATTAAAACTAACCGTCAATCACGCCATTGCACTATCGACGTATTGTATTCCAAAACCTGGTAGTGGTGATATTCTACCACGTGTCATGACAGTCAACACGGTAGCCAGGGCATGTATGACTGTTACGTATTCCAGTGTGATTAGTTCGATCAATTATTCACAGCAATTCGTAATTCACCCCATTGTGAATTCCTATCAAAGTAATACTATCTCCACAGGTATACAAGAACATGACGAATATAGATTACCTCTGGTGGTTTGCTTTGAATATTTCATCAATGAATTACAGCAATTTCTTTACTGTGAGAAATGAACACAAGTACACTTTTACAGTCATGCATGTGTAATAAATAAATTAAATTGAAATACGAATGACGAGTTCTACCATCGTCGCGATTAATACTGAAAATAACATTAGCATAGTTGTGGAGTCCCAATCATTACCACCTTTTCAACGACAACATACTAGTATATGTATTATGGAATGAGAATAATTTCAATATGAGAACCTGATAGTACAATGTACACAGTAGCCAACATATCCTCGTGAATATCCAGATGTTTTTAATGAAAACTACCAATTCGTTTTCTTTGATCATTTCAAATATGGCTGTCTGTCGAAATCTGAATTTGTCACTGATTTTTGTTTATACTTGGTAGCAATAATGACAAACAAATGTAAAGCGATTAAGTTAATACATGTGTATGGTTACAACATATTTCAACTAAATTTAATAAATCAACTTTTCCCACTACAGGTATACTAGCTTGAAGATCATTTGTTAGTAGCCAGAATACACAGCGCTTTCAGACCATCTCTACTTTGAGGTAGACTATCGTATAACTGACATTCATTAGCGTTTTTGTTCGCTTAATCCTAGACTAAAGTCGAATATGAATTGAACTAAGCCATGTAAAGATCATAGATATATTAATTACTTAGGCCCTTTTGTCATGTTGCTGAATACGGATATCCATTACAGAGAGACATACGACAAATCAGTGCACGCTGAGGAGACACAGAGTTGATTTAGCAATTATCTAACCCTCAATCTGAGATTTCAAAAATCTACTTTACTCACTCGTCCCTGTGACTCGATCATGTGTCTAGTGTGACATTATGGCTTGTCCGACCCCTGGACATGTGCTTTAATGGGTGATCATAATCCTGCCCTAAATCCGACGTCAACCCTTGTGGTCCGGGGGACGTACGAATCAGTTAACGTGGACATAAATAGCTTGAACTTGAATTTGTTAGCGGAGGGATCTTAGCGTCATGGTTTCTGAACGCTGGCCTAGCAGTAAACGACCAAATGATATGATTATGATCAGCAAGCACGAAGAAGCAGTGAGGAAAAGTTAACCCACTTTGATAACAATTGCAACTAAAGAAGTATCTTGCCTAATATCTGCTGGAACAAGAAATAATAGACCGATGATCCTGGTGGTATTTGAATATGATGAGATACACTGTAGCACGTTATGATTATAAATAAGGTTTCATATTTGTTCAAATTAATCAGCCACGCAATTTCTATGATCTTGTATCATGTATAATTTATACGTGTACATGTGCTTATGTTTCTTCAATGTATTTTATATCGAGTCTCATTATTAAATTTTAGAATTGCTTGTACACCTTTATATACAGTGTAACACTATTTATTAAGCGAGGTAAGACATCAATAAACACAATCTGTTTGTCTGTCTGGCTGCCTGGTGTCACAATGTAATGGCCCTGTCACACCATGGCGATCAGCACAAACGCACGCGTAACGCATGGGAAAATCGGCCAAATTCTGGCGAACGCTGATCATCGCTGGACCATCGCTACTCCATTGCCAAACGCGTTATGCAATCGTTGCTAATCGTCGGTGAACGTCGGTGAACGTCGAGAGTTTTGAACATGCACAAAACTTTCAACGCACACCAGCGTGTAACGGCACACGCTAGCTGAGCACTGTGTGGTCGTTACTCAGTCGTCGTACGCGCTAGGGAATCGTTAGCAAGTCGCTAGCGGACGCTGGCCACACGGTGGATGGAAGGCTAGCGTTCACTTAGCGTTCCTCCTCTATCGTCCCCCAACGCATTGATGAACGACCCTCTAACACGTTTGACGACTGCCTAACGACCCTCTAACACGTTTGACGACTACCAAACGACGCATATGTAACAATGGTTATATATTATGTAACCACTCTCGGTTCAACACGTATTTTTTATTTCATATACCTGCATAGGCTACCTATTAGGACAACGTACGGATATATAAGGTAAATGTAGTCTAGTTCTATATAATCAAAATATTATTTGTGGGGCATGCACTGACCTTGGGGAATAATTTGAAACTTATTTCAAAGATGATAATGATGATGATGATAATGATAATAATAAAAATAATAAGTAGAGTTATATAGCGCAAGTGCATCCATGCACCAGGACATGCTCGCAGCACAGTCTACTGACAAAACATGCGAAGCTATCCTATAATAGCATTTCGTAGGCTAGTTTAGTGATCATCTATATAGTTATTATAGTGAAGTGAATTACTCATATTATAGGAACATAACATACCAACGTTACAATATTACTGACAATTATACAGATATCCAGTAACTTTCATTTTCCTGTATGCAGACTAGCAAATTGAAATAATCATTGTAATAATAAAATTAAGTTATTTTATTTTATGTTAAATGTTTATTACGTTTGGACACCATCTGTTAATCATTATGTTGTTACAATTTTTACATTTTACTATTATATGCCTTTAGTAGAATGTCAAATATAAATGGCAATAGACAAAAATGCATTTTCTGTACAAAGGCACACATTTTGGGTCACTGTAATTGGTGCCTTAGAACATAAAATGTTAAGTGGTCAGCTCAGTTTTGCATAGATCAAAGGTCAACAACTGAATTATTACATATTCTGATATAACTAACTTTCCCAGACAAATATGCTTTTTCCAGACTAATCTAGAAATATTCCTAATTCCTATCCTCTGACATTTCTGATCATCTGGACTTGAATTGGGGCCACCATACGAAATATGGAATAATTTACTCCTGCATGTGAAACAATAGAACAAATTTTCAAAGTTCATATCTCTCATAACACCTCCAACCGTGAAATTACCAAAATACTATGAACATGGAAATCGAAAATTAAATATTATACATTCGAAAATGAGACATTCCGTTAGCTAACTGAATTATGATTTGTATAAATTTGGTATGATTGATGATTCGTCTTGTATGTTTGGAAATCCTTGTGAAACTGCACATCACTTTTCCTTTTATAAATTGGAATCTATACAGAAATATTAGAGAACCATTATTGAAAACAATGTGTATGTGTGTGTGTGTGAGTGTGTGTGTGTGTGTGTGTGTGTGTGTGTGTGTGTGTGTGAGTGTGGGTGTGTGTGTGGTGGGTGTGTGTGTGGTGTGTGAGAGTGTGTGTGTGTGTGGTGTGTGAGAGTGTGAGAGTGTGTGAGTGAGTGTGTGTGTGTGTGTGTGTGTGTGTGTGTGTGTGTGTGTGTGCACGTGGCTGGCTGTGTGTGCATATGTATGGCTGTCTACCATGTCTATACATAAATAATTACAATACTCAGCTATATATAATATCGTATTCAATAATATATTTCATGCAAAGTGAGCCAGAACAGCACACTCAAGAAACCAGGAAGTAATCCCTCGATGCACAAATAGAAACGTAAGCTACATCTATAAATAGAAAAAAAACGGACAACACATCAGTATTTGTATTTCAGGTGCATCTCTACCTACAGGCCGGAGCCGAAGCCGAAGCCAAAGCCAAAGATGTCTCCTACAAGAGATGTACCTTAGTCGGGGAAAACATGTTGCCTAGCGATACTGGCCTTAAAGTGTCAGGTTCTCACGATCTGTGGCAGAATTGGTGTCACAATGTGTGGGTGGCAGCTGTCAACAGCTTGTCTCTGTGGTACAGCTGTGGCTATGTGATGGGCGCCACAGACAATAACACAACTTGCCACTCATTGAGTAGCGTTGAGATAAAATCGTCAGCCACCACTTCTAATGTGGAACTATAGGTCTCTGCTAGAAATGTAGGCCAGTGACCCATTACATTTACGCACTATTATGATTAGTCATCAGTGTAACAGCATTTTGTATATTCGCGATTCAGTATATAGGTGTGACAACGTACTATGGATGTGAAATTTAGAATCAGAAAATGCAAAAAGGAAGGAAATATTTTAATAATTTCTCCATATTACTAGGTTTTATTTTTGTTGTTTTTTGGATTTTTTTAAATTGGGGTTTTAAGTCACTTTCAAGATTCTTTCACTTATATCACGACTTGTCAGTTTAGGGCAGGAGG
>JAUTBT010002455.1:13624-28263 GCA_032361225.1 Lepetodrilus schrolli | reverse complement strand
TATTAAGAGTGCGTTCTATTCGTTCCCTGGCAAGACGCAATGACGCGTAATAGCAGGGACTATTGCAAGGAATTGCAGCGCCGCCAGGGAGCGAATAGAGCGTGCTATTAGACCTAAAATCTGAACGTGATGAGTATATATACCTTTCCTGGAGGGAGGCCCTACGCTGCAGGCTCAGATCCCAAATAAACGGTTTAATTGCTCAGTAACTTCGGCTGTGTGTTTCATTAACTCAGTCACTAATAATTCAGCCAATTGGACGATTGTCATCATTAAAACTGCAATCGCGGCAAGTATTTTAAGTGACATTGAAAGAAAGGTAACATTAAACTGTTGGGCGTAACGATTGATAAGACCCATAACGCCATCAATTAAAAATACCACCACCAAAACGGGAGAAGCAATCAACAGGGTCAGGCGAAAAAAATAGGAAAATTCAGATGTAATCAATGAAACGCCCGCCTGTGGTAGGTTGGGTATCATTTGCTGAATAGGCCAAAGTGTATAGCTTGACATAAGAACACTGGTTATTAACATCAATCCACCGGCGGTGATAAAAATATAATTAGCCAGTCGAGCAAGAAACTCACCAATTAAAGAGGTCTCATGGCCAGATAATGGATCTAGTATTTGTGCCATTGACATACCAACCTGCATATCAATAATCATTCCTGCCGCCTCAAATGCCCACAGATGGATACCAAAAAGCACGCCTAACATTACCCCCACCAAGGCTTCTT
Organism: Lepetodrilus schrolli; assembly: GCA_032361225.1. Lineage (NCBI taxonomy): Eukaryota > Metazoa > Mollusca > Gastropoda > Lepetellida > Lepetodrilidae > Lepetodrilus > Lepetodrilus schrolli. Next base: position 27,523 of record JAUTBT010002455.1, on the reverse strand, counting down.
TTGCAAACAAAGAAAGCCACTCGGTGATATTTGACGATTCGATCGAAACCTCAGAATGTAAAATAACAGTGACCAGTGCCAATGCGACAAAAACAGAATTACGTACTAATGCAGGGATAAGCTCATTTGAGAAAACGGGTAGTATGATAAAAGCAATGGCGATGCGACTCATTGCCAATGCAATAACCAGCGCTTTTCCTGACAAGAAATCAAACAGTACGTTGGCTTCCATTGCTAGGATTCTGACAAACTATAGATTAACGGGCTGTGGGACTCAGAGTACCGCCTACCAACCTCCCATTTTTCATCACATGGGACCAGCCACTCACTATCAAGTCCACGCTCTGGCAGCCTATTGCTCACTTATGCACTATCGAAGAAAACTCAGAAAAAATCCGATCTGAAAAATGATAAATTGTACTGCCCAGTAACGACGATGTAACAAAAATAGTCAGCACAATAGCAAACAGTTTTGCGGCATATTGAACCGTTTGCTCCTGTAACTGAGTCGCCGCTTGAACAAAGGCAATCAACAATCCCACCAACGCAGCCACAAGAACCGGAGGGCCAGATAAAACCAGGATCAGCCAAAGCGCCTGATTGGTTAGTTGCAAAACTTCAGATGCATTCATCGTATTTTATAGGTAAGACAATACAAGGCCATGGGCCAACTTGACCCAGCCATCAATCAAAACAAAAAGTAACAATTTAAAGGGCAATGAGACGATAGTGGGTGAAAGCATCATCATGCCTAACGCCATTAAAATATTCGCTATCACCAGATCGATGACGATAAACGGTAAAAAAATTAGAAAACCAATCTGAAATGCTACCGTGAGTTCACTAATTGTAAATGCAGGCACGATCACGACAAAATCACGAGGCGATAACTTTTCTATTCCCTCTTCTGGAGACATTTTGCGTAGGGTTTTAAGAAAAAAATCCCGCTCGCGCGGTTGCGCATGCTTAATTAAAAATTCCCGCAGAGGTTCTTTCGCGGTATTCGCAGCATCCAGTAACGTTTGCGTGTCCTTACCCACGTTTTCAATTTTAGAGACTTCCTTCATTACACTCTGTCCAACGGGGTACATAACGTAAATCGTAAGCACCAAAGCCAAGCCGTTGATAACCAGATTAGGTGGTACCTGCTGTAATCCAAGCGCATTACGCAATAAACTGAACACGACTACAATTTTGGTAAAAGACGTCACCATCACCGCTGCAAAGGGTGCCAACGCAAGTAATATGACCGTAACAAGTGCAGAAGAAGGTGAAAATTGAGATAAGTCCATAGCGAATAGACCTCAGGCGGTTTCGCCAATTAAGGCACCATAGCCACTTGCTACCGGTAGCAAACTTCCAGTAGCAATCAGAGTTGAGTTTATTTTAAGATCAATAGATAAACTGGATAGCATACTATTCACCTTAACAACTGGATGATCCGCCCATCCAATCAATCGATCCACACGAATACCCATGGACTTGTGCAATACTGCTTCTACCTGATCATATTGATTATTTTTAGTATTTTTCAATACCTCTCCGGCATCACTTTTTACCTCTAATTGAGGAGTATTGAAATTGAGAAGGCTCTTTTTAGGATCGAGTTCAGCTTTAAAAAATAGTTGCTCTTCTCTCTCTACTCTTACTATGCACTGCCAATGATTTTCAAATGAGTTCGGTATAAGCACCATTCCTCCCGGCTCAACAGCTTCGAGTTGTTCCCTAGGGAGATCAAAACTGGCTATTACCAATTCGCAAGAAAGGCATCCCCATTGCATGCCAAGACTTTTCTTAATACTTTCTGCAGGGCGCGGTATAGAAAGTATCGATTTTGCAGGCAAAGACAACCGCACGCGACCAACGTCACTTTCATCGCCAATTGAATCTGGTTTCAACATCACATCAAAACGATGGCCTTCTGGAATCAACAAAGGCTCTAGATCAAGTGCTACGCCTAACCAATCTTCCAGATATTGAATCAACACTTCTGCTTCCCCAAGCATGCGAGCAATAGCTAACGGGGTAAAACGCTTTTTATCTATTGGTTGAATGCCTCCTTTCGGCCAAAACTCCAGGCCCACGACCCCTAACGGTGTTGCTGCAATAGTTTGATAAAAAGACTGCTCGGGCATTATCTGTGGATCGCTATCATCATTTAGGATCTGTAGGTCATCAATTTTCAGCATAACTGACACGGAATTAGAGCATTCTTCCAGTTAAGGCCATTTTAACCAAGACCGTGGCCGAAGCCGCATTCATTTTTTTCATAATTCGCGAGCGGTGCAGCTCGACAGTTTTTATACTGATACCAAGATCGCACGCCATAATTTTACTTTGCTTGCCATCAACAACGCCTCGCATGATCTCTTTTTCTCTAGGGGTGAGAGTTCCATATCGTTCCCTATAATCATCGTCTACCTGACTAGACCGATGATCTAAACCTGACATCGGCGCGGAGTAAACCGCATCTAATGCCGACTCAAGTTGTACATCGTCCAAAGGCTTTTCAAGAAAAGTGACCGCGCCCTTGCGCATGGCCTCTACCGCCAGAGCAACATCTCCATGACCTGTCATGTAGATAATAGGCAAACAAATTCCACGTTTGTTTAATTGTTCATGTAAATCCAAACCGGACATTTCTGGCATGCGCACATCCAGTAACATGCAGGTATTTTCCTGGGCCTCATGCTCACACAGCTGCTCCAGTGCCAGCGCCGGATTTCCGAAGCTTTCTACCTGATAACCCGCACCTTCCAACCACCACGCAGTCGATTGGCGAAAATCATTATTATCATCAACGATATAAATAGTTTTATGCATTATCGATTCCTGGCTTAAGAGGTAAGGGGCAACATAACATGTGAAGTGCAGCCGCAATCCTCATTGGAAGATAGCCATAATCTCCCCTGATGCAGCTCAATAAATGACCGGCAAATATTTAACCCAACGCCCATACCGCTTGGCTTACTCGATACAAAAGGCACAAACAGGTTGGTCTCGGCATCTGCTGATAAGCCACAGCCTGCATCCACAATCATAACTTCTGCTTCCCGATCATCGATTAAAATATCGATGCGCAAGATCCGTTCTGCACGCGGACTTTCGTTCATGGCATCGATAGCGTTTCGAATCAGGTTCACAATAACCTGCTGCAACATAACCTCGTCACCAGAGATAGGTATCGATTTATTGCCTGTATTCATTCTAAGTTTGATGCTGTCGCGTTTTATTTCCCAATCCATTAATGACACACAAGCGCAGACCAACGCCGATAAATCAAGCAACTGCTTTCGCGGCTGGCGTGAATGTGTATAGTCTCTAATACGAGTAATTATTTTCGCTGCAAACCGAGTCTGATCGATAGCCCGATCAATTGCCTCGTCAACATCCTGATGGTGATTATTATTCTTTTTCAGCCGCATACGAATGCCGTGCAAAAGATTTGAAATGGATCCAATGGGTTGGTTAATTTCATGAGCTAACGTCGTCGCCATCTCACTGACCGAAACAGATCGAGAAATTGAAAAAAGCTGCTCTCGATCTTCAAGATATCGCTGAGTTGCGCCTATTCGCTCGGTAGAATCTTTCAGCCTGAGAACCTGTTTATTTCTGGAGAAAGAACGCCAGTCCGCATCAAAATAATCATACCCCTGATAACAAACCGATAGGCTCTGTGAACATTGGCTGCTCGCACCCTCACTATTAAAGGCAGGCGAACATCCCTCGAGTCCCTCAAAAGCACTATAAAGTTCATCTAATGCCATTCCCTGTTCCAGAGGCGGAAAACGCTCACTAAATGCAGAGGAACACCAAGTCACCTTTGCAATGCTAGTATCAATAATGAGCAGATATTCCTGAAGCGCATCAAGTGCATGGGTAATATCTTTCAGTGTTGAAATATCCACTGCTTCTGCGTCAAAAGAGGCAGACGTATGCGATGGGCAAACTGTAGATTTCATACCTCAACCCATCCACAAGCCGGCGATTCCCGGAATATGGAAGCTGATATCGGCCATGTCTCTATAGAATTCGGGAACATCCCCATTGACTGCACCGACACCGACGAGTTCATCCTGGAAGACATTGGCTTGCAATCGCCAAAGTGTTTCATCGCTACCCGGACGTTCTTTCACCCAGCGAATCGCTACCCAATCAGAGGCGTAAGTGTGCCTACCCCAAAGCAATTGGCCCGGCAAATTTTTCGTCTTGCGATGACCTTCAGTGTCGCAAGAAAGAAATGTGGTATGCGCTGAAATTTGTTGGCCATCCTGATCTAGTTGCACCACCACCGTCATCTGCCTGAATAACATCGATGCATAGTCGATAAAAGAGGGATTAACAAAGACGACCGCAACAAGAAAATCCACACAAAGATTTTCCTGTTGAATCATGAGTGATGTTTCAACCACCGTCCGCATCGCTTGTATCTCAATCAGTTCCGTATGCGCTTGATTTCTACTCCATGCACTCTCACGCTCATCACGGCGATCCTCATGCTTCGAGGTATCTTCTTCATACGGATTATCTGGCGGAGAAGACACAAAATAACCTGGTTTACGCAAGTGAATTTCGGCTTAGCCGACCTGCAGGGAAGGCACCGCCACAGGTAGCAAATTTAAGCCGCTTGCCCCTGCTGTACTCGTGGAGCTTGCTGTAACCTGAGTGACACCTGTTTGACTTTGAAACAGGGCCTTTGCATTGAGGTCTGCTCTTTCCTTAGCAGGACCTGCGTTTATACCTGCTTGTTGAAGGTTTTGCCTAACATGCCCCATGTGCTCATCAAGGGACGCGGATAAATAATGCAGACCTGCCGCAGAACCCGCAATGGAATCGATCATGCGATAAGTCTCACTAAGGAACGAGAATTCAATAACATACAAACTCTAACCTGCCTTTTTGCTCCTGCTCAAGCGATCTCAATCGTTGCGTAGAACCACTATGTGCCTCTTGAAATCGCTTGAGCAGCAACAAAAATACTCCGTTATAGTCTCGCATGTTATTAATTTCTCGTTCCTAAACGCACGATCACCGAGTTGACTCCTTTACAATTTCAATGCCCTCAATAGTCTGCCCCATGTCTTTCAATCTGGACTTTAGCTCATCCGTGTATTTAGCCAGACTTTTGCTGTCAGCCTGGGATGAGAATATCCCTACCGACCAACGAGCAGCGGCTGTTGCCGTCAAGGTAACTTGCGCATGAGGAAGATTAATCGAGAAATGCCATTCCTTATTGCCACTCAATAGTCGATTCTGTGCCGCCTGATCAAGCGCTGCAGAAAAATCCTCTAAACTCATGGCTGCTGATGCCTCATCCATTGGCACTTCACCGCTGCTCGCCATAACCAATCCGGAAAAACCTTCTGCAGAAGGCGTTTCAGAGAGCTTAGTGAGCATAGCTTCCATCTCAGGGTTAGCCAGAATAGTCATTTCAGTATGACCAGCCTCGCGTGCAGAAGGCTCTTCCGTCGATGCCTTTTCTTCTTCATCACTCACACGGAAAACATTCCTGTCCCGAGGCGCTGAGTTCTGTGTCGAAGCATTTCTATTTTCGGCTCTGGGCATAGGTTTCGCAGCGGCCTGCTCATGGCGCGGCATGGAGTGGTTAAATGAACGGGAAGCACCTCTATCGCGAGGTAAGTTTCTTGTCGAAGCGTTTTTATCTTCAGTTCTGGGCATAGGTTTCACGGCGACCCGCTCATGGCGTTGCATGGAACGATTAAATGCATTAGCGTCATGATGATTACTTAGGCTTGAGCCAGGCCACACCTCAGCTTTTTCAGGTGGGCGGGTGCTGGTATGAAAATGCGTTGTACTCACAAAATACCCCCTAAAGCGAACACGACGCGGGACTCTTCACTTTCCAGCTCCTGACTCTGTTCTTCGGCCAAGGCGATTTTTTTCTGCGTATCCTTTAACATATTTTCCGCACCCGATTCACGATAACGGGCACGCAGCCACTCGCCTTTTGCTTTAGAGACTTCTTCATCTGCTTCATTGAGCGCCTGTATATCAAGCTCGAGATAGTATTCATCTTTCTCCAGGTCATATTCGAGCCAATATCTTCGAGTATGCATCCTTCCAACTTTAATCGGTGATTCAACCACTGCAATATCATCTAAATAACTAAACAGTTCGGAATGCTGGCTCTTCAACTGGGTAATGGATGCCTGCCGTTGACGTACATCTTCAGCCGCTTCATTACGTTTTTTTTGCGCCTCGTAATAGCGAGACTCGCAGGCCTTCACTCGCATCTGGTGTAACCGCAACAATTTATTAATTTGTTGTCGTCGTTGCTTTTGATTAGCCTGCATTTATAGTCTCCTGCAACATGCTGATAGCAGTAGGCAAGTGCGTATGCTCATCCGGTCGCTGCTGTAACAATTGATTTATCGCAGCCCGTTTTTGAATGGCTTCATCCGCCAATGCATCGGAGCCTTTTTGGTACTCGCCAACCTGAAGTAAGAATTCAATTTCATCATATTTTGCGAGTAAAGCACGTAGCTTTATCGCATTGTCTTGATGCTCACGGTGGGCTATTTGAGTAAACAAACGGCTTGCGCTGCTGAGCACATCTATTGCGGGATAGTGACCCGCCTGCCCCAGTTTGCGTGATAGAACAATATGACCGTCAAGGATGGAACGCACCTCTTCACCAACTGGATCGTTGCCATCTTCGTCTTCCACCAACACGGTATAAAAAGCGGTGATCGAACCATTGGCATCATTACCGCTGCGTTCAAATAGCTTCGGTAACTCTGCAAAGACGGAAGGAGGATAACCACGACGTACCGCCGGCTCACCGACCGAGAGACCAATTTCCCGCAGCGCTCGGGCGAAGCGAGTAACCGAATCCATCAACAACAAAACTTGCTTCCCTTGGCTTCTGAAACCCTCAGCGATAGCCGTAGCGACGTGCGCAGCACGGACGCGTTCCATCGCGGAGCGATCGGAAGTAGCGACGACAACTACTGAACGTTCCATCCCTTCCGCACCAAGATTATGCTCAATAAACTCTCGAACCTCCCGGCCCCGTTCACCAATCAAGCCAATGACGATCACATCGGCGCGGGCTTGTCTGGCCAGCATCGATAACAGCACCGACTTACCACCTCCAGCCAGTGCAAACACGCCCGTACGTTGGCCAACGCCCGTGGTCAACATAGTATCGATGACCCTAACGCCCGTGGAAAAAGCTTGATTGATGGGGTTTCTTTCCAGCGGACCTGGTGCCTCAGCATATAGGGCTTGTTGCTGCATGCCGGAGGGCAAGGTATTGCCATCCAATGGCCGCCCTAAACCATCGATCACACTGCCCAGTAATTCATCGCCAAACGACACGGCCGATTGTTCCTTGAGCACGATAACCTCAGAATCAATCGCAATACCTTGTATACTGCCAAGTGGCAGCAAAATAGCCTGCCCTTCAGATAGCCCGACCACATCTGCAATCACTTTATGATTATTTTCACGATTAGTTATAGCGCATTGCTGGCCGATTCGGGCACGTACACCACTCACCCGAATGGTAGTACCAAAGGCTTGCACCACACGCCCTTTGTGAACCAGAGTTTTTGCATCACGCAGGCTGGAAAAAACGTCCTCATCCAGCGATATGCTTTCCTTAAGGCACAGGTTTGGTTTATTGGGCATTTTATTTTAACGCCAACTTACTATCAGAACCGGTTAATTTCTCACGCCAACTCTCCTCCAGACAGCGGAGCTGCACATCCAGACTGGCAACAGTCTCACCATGCTCTGAGACAAAAATACAATCAAAGGGGGTAAGTGCATCATCGGCCTGAATTTCGACATGGAGATGTTTGCTTTTATTAACGGGCAGCGCTTCAGCTAATCGGGATTTAACGGTATCCACAACAGAAGGATGAACATGCAAAGTAAGTGGCTCAGAAACTACCAATTCACTTGCAGCATTCAAGGCCATAGACGCCACCATCTCCGGCGCACCGACGTTACCTGCAATTTTGTGCACGGCCAAAATAGACATATCTATTATTCCAGCACGCAACACCTGGCGTTGCTCATCTGCCTTCCCGGCCAGTTCAATTAGGTGCTCAGCAACTTCCTTACGTGCCGCTACTTTGCCTTCGTCCCGACCTTTATTAAAACCTTCTTCATAGCCTTTTCGAGTGGCTCGCTGAATGCGTTCTTCGTACTCTTCAAAAAGCGTTGTTAACTGAGTGGCGGCCTCAGTCACTGTGTCGAAAGCGCCCACTTCCTGTGCCGAAAAAACCAATTTATTAGTGGCCAGTGTAATTTGATCCTCATGCACCAAAGCTATAAAGCTCATGAGAGCTTCCCCTCGATCTCTTCAGGAGACAGCTTTTCCTTATCTGCAGTCGCCATCACTGACAACGCCCCGCCCATCAACGGCCGGGCAACTGTCTGCGATAATATTCCCGCAGGCTGTGGTAAAAGTCTGGCCAGACAGTCTTGCAACTCGCTTTTAGTTGCGCCCAGCAATACCGATGACCCGGTGGCTAACAACAGCGTTTGAACATCGTCGGTTTCGGGTAATTGCAACGGTTCATGAGGCACCGAAAAGTGGGACATAACCAGATCGAAGCAGCGATCATCTAGAATAGTTTTTGCTTGCTTAATCCGGTTGGCATCGATCCATAAGCGCATCGCAGGAGCAATAAATAGCGCACCGGAAATTAACGTTAAGCGCTCGCGGTGTTGCGCAGGCCAAAAACACCAATCCGGTACGGCCAGCAAAATAGACCACTCCGGACAACAATTATCATTTTTCTCTGGTGGAGAAAGACGACCAAGCAGTTCGGCCGCCCGAAAGCGCCGTAAACGTTTTTCTCGCACATGGACGATGCTTTCAGCTACGCTTTTCATGGTGTTCATTTATTTTTAAAGCCAACCGACCAGAGGTTTTCTTCTGCCGTCGCAGCCACCACCAGGTACCGACACCTCCAAACAACGCCGTAGTACTGCCTATAAGGGTTCCTGCAATGGGCGTCACCAGCGTATCTGACAATTCAGCCGAAACTACAGGTTGAGGTTGTTTGTTAGGCTCAGGTACCGAGGAAAACAAAGCCACGGTTACATTTTCATAGGGCAATCCTTCGATACTATTAACGATCAATGCTTTAATCTGACTTTCCTTTTCAGCCAATTTCACACCTCGTCGGTGCTTAATAAATATCGAAGCAGAAGCGGGTTTAATCTCGTCGCTCAATGGGTCTTTCTTGGGCACAGCCAAATGTACACGCGCCAATATCACACCATCAATACTCTCAATGGTTTTCGCCAATTCTTGTGATTGCGCGTAATTCAGCCTGGCCCGCTCTTCAAGGGGCGAAGATACAAATCCCTCTTTTTTGAATACATCGCCAAGGCTTTCAAACTTGTTACGTGGATAGCCGCTCGAGCGTAGCAATTCAACCGCCCCAGCAAATGATTGCTTGGGTGCCAATACAGCAAAGCGTTGCTCCGCCATACTCTGCTTCTCAGCCGAAATGCCTGCATTATAGAGCAAGGCTACCATCTCATTCGCTTCCTGTTCTGACAGGTCTGAATACAGTATCTCTTCCCCACACCCCGCCAGCAATAACAGTAGCAACGCAAGCACAACGGTTTTTCTGCTCATGGCTCAACTCTGCTGGCGGAACAATTGCTGCAAACCTTCAGAGGTTCTGTTGGCGATATTGGACGTCAACTGAGTATGAAACATGAATTGGTGACTTTTGGCGGTCAGCATTACGACCTCACCCGGAGTCAATTCATTACCACTCTCAATGGCAGCTTTAGCGTAACTGGCAATCTCTGAGCCTTCCTTATTTAAGGAATCTAAGGGTTTCATCACCGCATCCTGCGCGGCGGAAGGCGCAGCAACTTTTTGGCTGGCTTCAATACGTGCTTCAGCCTTATTTAAGCTTTGCTCGAACGATCCAATGTCAGTCAACGACGCACCATAACCCACCTCGACCGGCTGAGAACCCGATATAGGTGATAAGCCCTGAGCTCCTGCAACCATAGAAAACGCGCTATCTACCATAACAATACCTTTTTGCGTAAAGTTGAGATCACTGTTTGCGAGCCATTGTTTCCAGTGATGTGCCAACGCTGCTCAAAGCAGTATGTGAACTGTTTGAAAGAAATGACATTTTCAACGACTCAGCTGTCAGCTTAGTTACCGCCGCGGGTGTATCAACACCTTGGTCGCCCAGTTGTGCTGACTGTGTTTCTATCCTTGCAGCCTGATTATCCAGCGCCTTACCCCAGGCGTCCGCCATGGCTTCAAACCAGCTTCCTTCTGAAGAATTACGCTTGCCATCATTTAATGGGCTAGCGGCCACACCAATATACAAATCATTATTCATGCTCTACCTCTTTTTAAGTTATTACCAAGTAAATCCCACTTCATTTCTTCGTACAGCACCATTCAATCTCACCACTTTAAATCTTCTGGAAGATATCTCTGTCCCTAGAAGTTTAAAGCCGTTTTAACTCCATCCTTTTCCACCATAACCTGTTTACCCAAAAACCCTGTAATTAAGTGGCCAGTAGGCAACATCGAACCTACAAAATAGCGAGATTTATCTAAAGTCACCACATAACCAGGATCCCCAGGAACAATCATCGTGACACGCTTACCCGGATCATTGACGACGGCAGAATTGCTTGAAGTATTGCCTGCAACTGCTGGCGCTTTATTCTCCATAAAAATCCTCTCTAGTCGGCTGACATCTCGTAAAGCAACTTTTTTTACTTGCGCTAGTTTTTCAATATTTTTTTCGGACGAATAAACCTTAACTACACCTGCATCTTGAGATTTTACGTTGACGTTCACCCCATTTACGCGATACACATTTTGCACTTCTGCAGCAAGTTGCTCGCCAACTTGAATATCCAATTCCACCCCGATTGCTGATTGACCGATAAAGTCCTCAAGTCGCATATACTGCTCCGAGGTATCTATATAACCGATCACCACAAGGTTATTGGTATCTCCCACTTTTACTTTCAGACCCGAGAAGCCGGCCTGTTGGATTTTCTTCGTCACTTGGTTTGCTTTGTCTTCTATCGATAGTACCGGTTGCTCCACACTGTTATGGCCAAAAACTGTTGCGCCAAGAAGTCCCATACTCGCCAGCATAAGAACCGTCAACGCCGCATATAAAGATGTTTTATTCTTTATCAACAATGGCCAACTGTGATTATCTAGCCTTTCTTGCTCTGACGGCTGAGTCTGAGACTCTGCTTCAGTCGGTTTTGAGGGGGTGTGCGAAACATTCAACCAGCGTGAATGGCCTTGCTCGCCAATAGCCAAAATCGTTCCACCAATTTTCAATGCTGTAAAGACCGGAAATAAAACGTCTCGACTTTCGGTGATCTTGCTTCCGGCCAATTCAACCTCGCCAGCTAGAACTTTTAGGCGAGTTGAATCCTCTTGAACAGTGAGCTGAATCTTATGATTTTCGATCAACGGATCGCGCAAAACAATATCGCTATCCAGGGTGGAACTAATAGTGACTGTAGAGCCTGGTGTTAAGGTTGTGCGAGCCCCCGCCTGCTCGCCATCCAGGACAATCAATTCTAATGGCTTCATTGGCTTAAACAACGCTCCAATTAAGGTAGAGACAACCCTTCCTATCCGTAAAAAGTGACCACTGAAAACTATCCAGGTTCTGGCTAGAGAACTGAGCCCCTGAAGTCTTAGGTTTAATAATCAAGAAGGTACTCCCATGAAAGCTCAGGCGTATCTGCCGAACCCGCATTATCGGTTGCTAATGGAAGTCCCTCCTTCTTTCTGTCGATCACACTGCCCAATGACTGAGGTTGCGGTTCATCACTATTCATCTCGAATGAGCGAGTTCCTACGGGCTTTTCGCCGTCGGGCGATCCGCTATCCAAAAACGGCTTAAGCCCTTGTTGATCTTGACCCTGACTAGGTTGAGCTGCGCTCCCATCCGTTGCCGTTGGAATTTCCTCTACGCCTCTTTCCAGTCGCTGTTCCGCTTGCGGGTTACCGCTTTCCTCCTCGGATCGGCGAGTTTTCATAGGTTTCTCTCCGACAGGAGACCAGCTATCTAGAAATGGCTTGAACCCCTCTTGACCTTGACCTTGACCTTGACCTTGACCTTGACCTTGACCTTGACCTTGACCTTGACCTTGACCTTGACCTTGACCTTGTCCTTGTTGGGTAGCTTCCCCGTTCGAGGCAAGTTTTGGAGATATCAGGAACAAGCGCTCTTTTGTTACTGTTTCATTCTTTTTTCTTTTGAACAATCGTCCAAGCAAAGGAATATCGCCTAAGAGTGGGACTTTGTCTTCTATATCTCGGGTCTCTTCGCGTACCAACCCCCCGATCAAGATACTTTCACCCGCATTAATAAGTGCCTGTGTATTGATGGAAGAATTTTCAATAATCGGAATTCTATCGACGACTTCCTGGCCATTTTTCTGACCGTCTTCAATAGTAATCAATAGCTTGATTTTTGTTTGGCCCAACTCATCAAAAACATGTGGCGTAACACGTAACGATGTTCCAACAGACACGTTAAACAGATCCACTTCTTCACGACCTTCCACACGCACATAGAAAGTCTCCCCTGTATTAAAAACAGCCTCCACATTGGACAGCGTCAAAACACGTGGTCGTGACACAATTTCCGCAGCCGCTTCACTTTCCAATGCGTTGATACGTCCAATAAATTTGGCAGTATCTCCCAACACAAATGAAACGAATCCACCTTTCCCTTGCGGGGTAATAGCTTCACCCGGCCTAAGCAGTTGGTCATTTGCACTACCGTCACCAAAAAGCACTTCTTCATCGCCATTCTGCCAACGCCAGTTAATACCCAGCTCGCGTAAACGACCGGAATTGATATCAATAATGGTAGCTTCTACCTCCAACATCTCCGGCTTAATATCCAGAGTCTTAATCAATGTCCTATAGCGCTCCATTTTTTCAGGAGCATCCCGGATGATAATTGCATTTAAACGTGAGTCTGCGTCAATTCGAACCCGGCTTGTCATGCCTACTTCATTTAATCTAACGGATTGCGCCTCAAATGTCTGCGGCCTATTTGAGGCTTGCTTATCACCGGTAGACCGAGCGTCAACCTTAGGATCACCTGCTTTGCCATCAGCACCCACCTCATCGACTCTGCCAATTCCGCCCAACCCTTGGCCACGCAGACTTGACTGCGTGGGACGCGTTAACTTATCGCTTGAAACAGATTGTGAAGTTAGACGAGATGAGTCCTCAACAAGAGAGCGTAGAATACTGGCAACCCCGGGCACAACAACCTGCCGGCCTCCAAAGGTCAACGTGACATCCTGTGCCCACGCATACTTGAGGTAAAAAACTTCAAAGTTTGCAGTTGGCTCATTATCCAGCAGCCTACTCTGTGCAGCAAAAATAAGCTCTTCAACCTGCTCGACAAAGCGCTTGGTGCCCGTCACGACCACCCCCCCCGCACGCATAGGGCGCACTTTGTTGATATCATCAGTCATTTTCAACTATTGCACGGTACCGATAAGGCTGTTTACGACTGAAGCAGGTGCAGTCAGCATGCGCCGAGAGACGTCTTTCGACGTATAAATATGTGCTACAGTACCATCGTAATAAACCATAAACTGGCCGAATGAACGACTGATTTCCGAAAAAACCTGCTTGGCCGAAACATCGGCAAAGGTTCCGCTCACTACTCCTTCAAGTTCAGAGTCGATCGTACACGGCACTTCTATCTGACCAAACAACACAACAAGAAAATCAATAAAAACAGCCCATACATATAAAATACATGTATAAATATGTATGTAGATAGAGATGGATTGATTGATGGACAGAGATATGGATGTAGATTATCAATACCTACATATTAATATGTGTATGTAGATTCATATTTTTTCTACTTG